>CM021245.1:13652723-13924272 GCA_010577795.1 Isatis tinctoria | reverse complement strand
GGCTGTATTTTTCATTTATCCATTTATCCATTTATCCTTACTTGTATCAAATATCAATTGCCTATGGTAGAAATTGAAACTCCTACATGTTCATCGGTATGTGCTGCATGTTCGAGTCACAATAACCAAAAACAACAATATATAAATCTTGTTTGAAATATGTTGCGCTAATGATTATAATAAACCAATGAAAACAAAATGCCTACATAAGGTGACATATAAAAATAAGTTGCTTCATTCAATTACAAATAAACAATATCATTAAAAGGGTACAACACCAAAGAAACAAACGAATAGGTTATTATAATACCATATGGCGTCAATATTGGTATCAAGTATGACGAATAATATAACGAAAATTCAATGAGAAAATGAAAAATCCACAGTGATCCCTGGCTCTACAAAGCCAAAAAAACTATATCATATAACCAACGTAACATACCTCTTTCTTTCTAAATCGCTTCTTTCTTGTTCTCTTTGGTGTACTCATCCATCTCATTAAGCCAAAGATCAGCAAAGTCACAGTTCTTCCAAGCATCAAACCAAGGCCCACCACGAGTGTAATGAACAGCCTTAGGCATCGTGTTGGGATCATTCTCAACAACCTTATTATGCCCTTCAAGAAAGTTCCACACAAAAGGAACAGACCCAATCTCATCATCATCAAGCCACTGGAACCTATGGAGGAAAGCACCACTCTGAGTATTGACAACCTCAGGGCTCAAAGTCTTGTTCTTTGGGTGTCCACAGTTGTAAAGCACCATGGATGACCAGTTCTTCCTCGGGTACACAGTTTGTACCGCACCGTCCATCTTAGTCGTCTCTTTGGGAGTGTAGTCATGTTGAACGCACATGATCGCGTACTTGTCGTCGATCAAATCAGTAAGTTCTTTGATGTCGGCGAGGTAGAGGAAGTCGCAGTCGACGAACATGGCCCATCCTTGGTAGTTGGATAAGTGTGGAGTCAAGAAACGTGTGAAGGAGAACTCTGTGCTCTCTAGAGAACCTCTTTGTCTCCAGTAGAGACCTTTTTCTCTGAGATCTGATTGGATGATCGGTGTGATCTCTACTGGGATTGAAGATCTTTTGGTGATTGAGTGACGACAGACTTTGTATGCAAGATCTTCTCGTGGATCGTAGCCGACGAAGATCTTGAAAGGTTTCTTCTCGGTTTCGCCGTTGCTCATAGTCATCGTCCTTGTTTGGATCTGCGTTTTTTTATTTCATTAGCAATAAGTAAAGATTCATTACACTAAGCAATCACATAATCGAGGAATTTTCCAGGAAAATGAGAAAGAAAACAGCAGTGATCGTCTTGTTTGGATCTGCGTTTTGATTTCATTTGACAAAAAGTAAATATCTAATATATCTCATTACACTAAGCATTTTTCAAGAAAATCACATAATCAAGGAATTTTCCAGGAAATCGAGAAAGAAAACAGCAGTCATCTGTGTTGTTTGGATCTGTGTTTTGATTTCATTAACAATAAGTAAACATCTCTCTATCTCATTACACTAAGCAATCACATAACCAAGGAAGTTTCCAGGAAAATGAGGAAGAAAACAGCAGTCATTGTGTTTTGATTTGATTCTCAAATAAGTATAAACATCTCTCTATCTGATAACAGTAAGCATTTTGCAGAACGATCACATAATCCAGGAATTTTCCAGGAAAATGAGAAAGAAAACAGCATCGCCGTTGATCTTAGTCATCGTCTTCTTTGGATCTGCGTTTTGATTTTCATTTCGCAAAAGGAAACATCTCTCTATCTCTAATTACACTAAGCATACACATAATCAAGCGAAAAAAGGAATTTTCCAGGAAATGAGAACGAAAATTTCCTCAATAGATCTATCTCATTACGCAAAGCAAAATCAAATTTGAAAGCGTAGGATTCAAGTGAGACAGAGAGAGATTGAGGATGAAATTTGCATTGCGGGAATCGAGGAAGAAAGCAATTTACCGGGAAAATGATGAATGCTTGAGGAGGAGCGAAAGGAATCTAAACACCGACACGAAAGGATTTTTTTCTTTCTTAAGGACTTGTTTTTTTTCTTTGGACTTAAATTAGGAAACGAGGAGAAAGTAGATTTTGGAGCGAGAAAGGAGGAGAGTGATGAATCTTAATTAGAGATTAACTAATTATATCATTATATGAGAGGGAGGGAGACTCGAGTTGACCCGCGTGTTGACTCGGCGTCGGCGTGAGCTTTATGCGTTGCCTCGCTCTCTTCCCATGTGCTTGTGGCTCGCCTCCACGCTGTGTGCGCCTTCTGTTTTTGCTTTTATTATCTTTGTTTCTCTTTCAAAATATTATTTTAGGATATATGATTGTTATTCGGATTTACCGGACGGTTAATTTGGGGGAAATTTTTGGTGAAAAATATGAGTAGATATGAACGATTCAGATATTTCCTCTCTTATTACATATTTCTAAAAAAACTCATATTGTTCCGTTAATAGATTTTCTTCTAATCTTGGTCTTTTTGAAATTCTTCTTGCCAAATTAATGATAAGAACTAAAAGGTAGAAAGACTTCCCAATTCAGAATCTTGAGATTTATGTTTTTGAGGGATCGAACAAACTCCAAAAATTCGAATGCTACAGAAACAAGATAAATTCTCAATAAAAATATTTAACTGCATATATTATTGTTTTTGATAAACCATTCTAAAACTTCCTTGACAGATAAGTATTATCACTCCCTCAGTAGAAACAACATTCTCAAACAAACATAATTCGATATCAATAACATATTACTTAATGGTACAAGAGTGTATGTATAAAGCTTCGAACTGATCAGCTTAAGCTTTCTCAAAAGATTCAAAAATAAACAAATAGCCAACGGTAAGCTATACATTACGCACCATTTCTAGTAGTAAATTGATTGTACTTTTTTGTGTAGGACAAATAATAGAGTGACCAAAATTCAATAGGAAACTTACTCAATGGCGTGCTTATCAGATTGCCTAGAAGTGTAGTGTGCAGAAAGCAGAAGCAGAGAAAGAAACGCACTGGCCACAAAAATTGCATCGAACCATCGATGATAGAAATCAAACTGGATATCTCCACCCAATACATCCGTTATGATTCCCCTGAAAAATTACACCAACAAAGCTTCGGTGTTTTAAAAACTCAGCAAATATGAACTTACGCATTATTAGCTTCAATTCTACAAAGGTTGCTTCTCAACAAGTAGAACTTTTCATATACACCAACTGTTTCACAAAGAGTGTCATCCTATTCTTTTCCACACAAATTAAGAAAACTATTAAAAATTCTGTCATACATGCACTAAACATTTTCCTTTCTAATATAAAAAGGTTAAAATTGGATTTTTACTAACAAAACTGCATTGGAAATATATAATGACACTCTTTATAAAACCTAAAGATAACACTATTTATAAGAGTGAAGAAGTAAGATATAATGATCTTCCTCGGTATCAAAAAAATTGCGTACCTGTACTCATTTCTCAAGCTTTTTCTGATAAGAAGAATGGAAGACAAAAAGTACATCCCCATGATTTCAGATAGGAAAAGCACAACGTTGCTTGAAGACCCACTTCCCACTCTCGAGACTGCAAAGAAAAACTGTACCATCCCCAAACTCCAACTCATTAACCAATAGGATTCAGCGTGTCCTTAGTTATGTTTCCACTAAAATCACAAACTAATATCTAACTAGTACCCGGTACCAACTATAAACAACATGAATGGCCTCTAAGAAGTAGCTTGGTTAAATAATGGGAAGATAAGACTTAAACCACATCAAGGACTGCATGAGAATTATATGAATGTCTGTTTTATAAATTCGAAGGATCCCCAAGTCTCTTGATTTCATAGATGACAGTATAAAGACACCCCAATGAAAACAATCGAGAAACTACTCACCTTCATCAAATTCGTCAAGAATCCCCTTACAGAAATCACAATCAACATCCCAATAAACAATAGGGAAATATACTGGAAACAAGAAAGAAAGAAACGGGGTTAGAATAAAGTTGCACCATCCAGCAAATCAGACGCGGAGAAATCGAGAAGTTGGCAAATATTTTACATTTTAATGATAAACTTAGGCCATTTAACTAATTTTCATCCCATTAAAGCCCACAGAAAGTGAGGTACAACTGCGTGAGAGAAATGCATAGGCTTTTAATTCGAGAAAGAAAAACATTGTAAAGAAGCAACAACATCCAGGTTGGATTTCTTTGGTTTGATTACTCCATTATCGTAGATAGCAAACGAAAAGTAACGCAAACCTGTGAGAGCAATGCAGCATCTACTCCTATATCAAACCACCGCAAGAATATGCTGATCATCATTGTAACGGGATCTTTTGTACCAGCCTGTAAACAAACTGATTACTAGCAATTTCATGTAGTAAGTGGCACACATAATGATTCATTAAAGGACAGTAGTGATGCATAATGAGCTTAAAACAAATGGACGCAAGTGAATACCTCCTTGAAGACAACACTTTGTAGAGACTGCAAAAAACAGAACAGAAAAAGTTGAAGAAACTAAAGTTACTTGTTCGCAGTTACAATAGGGAGAAGAATTTTGATAAGGGACCTAGATAACAATTTATCTAGTAAGGTAGAGGTTTTCACAGAAAAACTATTAACTATGTCCGAACCGCACAGCATAGAGGGTTTCAGAGAAAGATAATAAGATGAACAATGAGGAAGAACTGTCCAAATCTTATAAATAAATGATCTCTTTACACCTAAGACTTTAAAGAGTAAAAAAGAGTGGAACATCAACAAAAGCGGAACTAATTATTCAAGACTGAATGGAATATATTTGTCATATGAATATAATACGTATTTTTAGAAATGTAATTAAATTTTGAAGAAGGGTGTTCCTTTTTATTCAGAGAAAGAATGATTAGAAGAGAAAACAAATATTCTGTTCAAAAAAAGATTCTAATTGAAAGGAACAATTTTTGGAGTATTATTAAGGAACTATTCAGTCATCTATTTTTCAATCCACTACAATGTGTTACCATTCGAACCTAAAGTTACCCACTTGAATACCGACACACTCTTTCAAAGGACAGTAAAGAACTCAAAGAAAAACTAAGGCAACTTCTCCAATATGATCCCTGCCACAAATATCTATGAATAAATCCTTAGAGAGATACAGAAATTACCTTCAGCATTTTATACACACAATAAATGGAGCATGCATAACCAAGTAAGTTCTGCACATGACCCCTCCAAGTTCTAGAAAAGGCGGCAGCATCCTGAAAATAGGATGAAGTCACGGCAGATACTTAAAAAGTATTACAACCAAAGAAGACCAGCAGAAATAGTAATATGAAGAATAGACAATTCAACCAAGTAAGATGTCACCACCAAGACAGTGAGTAGAATTCTGTAACGAATCAAAACCAAAGGAGCTGATAGCGGACCTTTGCTTGGCGAAGCTCATATATTTCCAAAAATAACTGCTTTGACAGCTCTTCTAAGCCTTCCACCTCTGCCTCCAATATTTTAATGTCTTGGCAAGAAAAAGTATCAATAAATTGGGTTAAAAAGTGTATATATATATATATATATATATATATAATATTGAATCATCCTATGCTAAAAGTTCAATCACCTAATAAGTGTGGTGTTAACAGCTCAATAAAAACTAAACTTAATAACCAAGGAAAAAATTCAAGTGGTACGTGTATACATTATCTCTGTACTACATAAATGGACAACTCAGTTTTTGTTGTTGTAGTGATCTAATTACTAACAGCACCACCAAAGTAGAGACTACATCCCCAAATAAAATAAATTAACAGAACTCCTTGTTCCCTTAAGATAATCCCTCTGACCTCTCACTCCCCTAAAGCCAAAGCCGCTAAAATTAATGATAAATGTTACTCACACTAATAAGCAAAGAATTCGGAACTACTCGTTTCAGTTTCTATGCAAAAAAAGTCGTGCGGCACAACAACAACCAAAAAACAAAACACGTAAACTGACCTTGCTCCTTTTGGTCATCTTGAACCGATCGCACAACAGTCCCAACAATTCTTCTAAAGAAAGAGCTACCTTTCTGATTCTGGGAAAAAAAAAATATTATATGGTTAGCTGCCAAACTCATCAGCTTAAAATGAAGGCAATATGTTTAAGGAAAAAATTAGATACCAGAGCATGAATATGTTAATCTAATTACCATAAAAATACTATATAGAAGTTTCGGATAACAGTAATCAAACTAACAAGCAAAGGAACCAAGACCATGGTTAGTTTACCCCAAAAAAAGAACCTCTCCGTTCTTAAATAAATTATCTATAGTGTTGGTTCCTTTTACGGCAACATTCTCTTATCAGTCTAGTGCAATACTAACAAAATATCGTCTCTGGTGGCTTGCTGGCCATTGCCGAGTAACAAGACAATCATTTGAGAGTACAATGAGTCGTTCGACATAGAAGCACAAAATGGTCTTCGTCCGTAAGATTTTATATAAACTATGACATAAGAACAGAGAGGTAAATAATATTAAATAAAATCATATAGAGTATGCTAAAGGATAAAGAAATAACAAACCTCTTCTGTTCCTAAATTTCGTTCCACCTCTAATTGACACAAAATAATTTTCTTCTTCTTTGCTATGCACGTTTCAGTTGACTGCATCAGCTGCCTTTGCAAAGATATTATATCTGCTTCTCCAATCTCCCTATATTTGTGTGTGTGAGAGAGAGGAAAAAAGTGCTATTAGAAAGCAATGTCTTCTAGACATTCCTGCCAATCTAGCAGATTCCCCTACCAGTAGACCCATCACAGAAGTGACAAGCCTCTGGAGATATTTCATACAAGTATCCCAACTGAACATCCAACGCACCATTTGTTTCATTCAAAGATCAATTATGGAATTTACAAAACATGTTGGCATGTTGCCCATTTCTAAGCATATTGGTACACGCCGACTCTGCATTTTTTCTTTCCTAGTTTTTCTTCTTTCTTCATAACATTTTTTTGTTCTCATCATCTAATGGAAGAACATGCAGGTGGCCAGCATATACACGCAATGCTATGCTTAATCATTCAGCCTATTGGTGCCGCTATCGGAAAACACTCTATTGGTGGTTAAATATAAACCAGAAAAAGGAAATTTACCTAATGAAGAGGGATATATAGCTGTAGGGCAAATTTACAGCTCCAAATCCTGATAAGACAGCCATTAAGGTCACACCAATGACCCCAATTCTACTGACCAGCTGAGGCATGGTAAAAAAACCTTCGAAGAAACAGGACATCAAGTCAAAACCTTCGAAAGCATCTTAAGTATCTTTATCTGATGAGAATGTTATGATGCAGAAGCTAGTACCTTTATCTGATGAAGGCATAGGAAAATGAACTCCCATACGCCAGAAAGCATAAAGGAATGCTGTCAAGAATAACAAAGCCGCAGCAGAGGCACGCTCCCTTCTTACACCTGAAATGTTCGTTTAGGTTGACATATTATAGACAGCCACCACAAAATGTTAGCAGCAAGCTAGTAGTCTAGGATTTAATAAGGAAAAGAACAAGGAATATAAGAGCTGTTAAGGCAACAAAGTGATGATTTTTCATATTCATCTAAACAAGGATCAAGATTACTCTAGCAATAAGATAAAATTGATGGAGCCAAACACAAGTGTTCTCCAATGAAATCCTCGTTGAGCAGCATATATATATATATATATATATATATATATATATATATCAGCATATATAAGCTTCAAAAAGCATCTAAGAAACTTGCAATGACTCATAAACCAACTATAATTATTACCTTCTAAACAAGAAAAACTGAGAGAAGAGAACAAACAAGGAAAAAGTCAGGCTTACCACTATTACGAAGCATCAAATAGCAATGGTAATACGGCAACATGAAAACCAAAAGCAGGATCAAACAAAAAAGATCCAATTTCCAGTTTAGCATCCTTGCCCTGCAAAACAAGTAAGAAGATTACTCCAATGCTTAAACTAATATTCCAACTGAACGATTGCTACAGATACCATCAATTGTCCCTCCAATATAGTACAATGAGTAAAGCCACACAAACTGATTTACCATTTCACATACTCTCAACAATAATTTGCATCTGTTGAGGCAATATATGTGCCACACATACTATCAAGTCAAATTTTCACATAATGTAGAGACAAATTATACTAAACACACACCAAGTAACTCTCAACTATAGAATCTATTATCTTTTGTTCAATCTGTTTGTTATTGTCACTTAAGTAGGAAGAAAAGAGAAGTTCGAATCGATTCAGGATCAGTTTAACATATAAAGAACCATGTATGATTCAAATGAGTTCACAATCATCTCCAGATTTTCTGATACTTGAATTAGAACTCTTAAGAATCGAATTGCAGATGAAAGAGGCTTACTCTCTAGAGAGAACAGGTATGATCTCGAAGAGAACGAGCTGCAATAAGTTACAAGAGAAGGCGAAGACGATGCTGAAAATGATCTGAACCAAAGCTCGCTTCTCTTCGTACTCCTTGTACAGTCTCCGATTCAGGAACCATAGACCAGCCCAGCCTAAGAGACACAGTGACGTCATCACCACCGTGCCTTCGTAGATCGCCAATCCGTAACCCATCGCTAGGTCCAGATCTCTCTCTCTCTCTCTTTCTTCCGTCACGAGCAAAAACAAAGAAAAATTACTCAGATCCGTTTCTCTACAACTGTGAAACTTCCATGGCGATTCAACATCAGCTTTCTATTTGGGAAAAATGCCAAAAAAACCCTGAACTTTTTCAATCTGGCCAAAAAAAACCTGGACTTTGCTGTTGGCCAAAAAATACCCAAACTTTACGTTGACTTTCCAAAAAATACCCAAATTTTGGGTTGACCTGGCCAAAAAGGTTCGCATGCAATATATAAGGGGTACGCAACCATTTTGGCAATAACATTTAATTGGTATATGCTCTTCTTAAATTTTACTTAACCAATCCAATTCGAGTTTTATTAAAATAAAAATATATTATACCTTGGGTTCGAACTCGGTGAATTCGAAAAAAATCTAAACAATTCGAAAAAAATCAAAGAAAATTCAAAAAATTCAGAAAAATTCATAAAAGTTCAGAAAATTTCAAAAAAATCCAAAAAAAATCAAAAAATCAAAAAATTCAAAGAAAATTCAAAAAATTCAGAAAAATTCAAAAAATTCAAAAAATTCAATAAAAATTCATAAAAATTCTAAAACAATTGCGTTTTTTTACAAAAATTTATTTTTTAAAAAATGTTTCTGAGTTTTTTGAATTTTTATTGAATTGTTTGATTTTTTTGAATTTTTCTGAATTTTTTGAATTTTCTTTGATTTTTTTTTGGCCAGATTTTTTTTGAAATTTTATGAATTTTTATGTATTTTCTGAACTTTTATGAATTTTTTCGAATTGTTTAGATTTTTTCGAATTCACCGAGTTCGAACCCAAGGTATAACATATTTTTATTTTGATAAAACTAGAATTGGATTGGTTAAGTAACATTTAAGAAGAGCATATACCAATTAAATGCTATTGCCAAAATGGTTGCGTACCCCTTACATATTGCATGCGGACCTGGGTTCGAACCCCCTCTATAGCAAGTTTTGCATTTTCTCCAATTTATCAAAACGACGTCGTTTAACATTTTAACGGTATTTTAAACGGATTGTTATCGGTGTGTTTTTTTGGCCAGGTCAACCCAAAGTTTGGGTATTTTTTGGAAAGTCAACGTAAAGTTTGGGTATTTTTTGGCCAACAGCAAAGTCCAGGTTTTTTTTGGCCAGATTGAAAAAGTTCAGGGTTTTTTTGGCATTTTTCCCCTTTCTATTTTCTTCCCATGGATTTGTATACGAAACCTCAATTCTGTTACGGTTTAATAAGGAGAAGCTCTAATTAGACACGTGGACGGTGAGGATAATAAATACAGTGATGAATTGAGGTTAGAAGCAGATATAAACACCATCGTCTTTAACATTTGAGATCACCCAGAAATTGAATTTGTTATTTGTTCATCTTTTTCTTAGTTTCTCTTTGCAATTCATTGCAAGAGTTTTGTATTTGCTCTTCTCCGATTTAGAATCAATCTGTGATTCTAGGTTTGTTTTGAGCTGGAGACTTTGTTTTATGAACATTTTCTCTTGAATCTATCCTCATTCGAACTCGTTCCATTTAAACCGTATCAAAGGTATCAGAGCCAGTCCCTTCCTCGGATCAATGGCGTTCGTGGGTGAGGACGACGGACTTTTTCGGCTTGTTTAGCGCAGTTTCTGAGAGCCAGTGAAGCAGTGTTTGAGCGGCGCCAAGCCTCACTAACATCGATGTTAGCGGAGATTCGCGAGCTTCGTGCAGAGTCTCGCCAAATTTGTCGCGAGTTTGAAGAGGGGGTTCTGCAAGATTTTGGCGAGTTTAGCGAAGTCACCACAGGGAGGATTTGTTTCCCCGCTCCCTGACTCGGAGAACATCGACTCGGAAACTGAAATTCCAACGCATCCAGTGCTTGGTAAGATCAGTTCTCACATCTCTCCTTTCATTCCTCGCGTTCAATTCAAGGATCTGCCTACTCGAACGGTGGATGATCTTATGGAATTTGCGTTTGATGGTAGTAGTAGAAACTCTCAGCTGTTTGATCCAGGAGGAATTGATTGTGTTAAGGATTGTGGTGGCTTATTCTCGTATGGATATTCTGTCCGATTGAACTTAAATTCAGAGGTAGAGAAGAAGACTGCGACGGCGAACAAAGAGGTGGTGACGGACATGAAGGAGCCCATGGAAGTAACGACCTCTGAGGTTGAGCACAAGACGGCGTTGGCGTATAAGAAACTTCCCATTGAGTGTTGTTTTGAGGTGCAAGAGTTTTATAGTACTCTTGGAAGTAATGATGATTTTCAGCATCTAGCTTTTGATCCAGGAGGGACAAATTTATATGCAGCTTGTGATGATTAAGTGGTTACTCATGCTCAATGTGGGGAAACTGACAAGTATGAAGGCTGTGGTAATGTTCTGAATTTAGCTACAGCTGTGGGTGTTGACGACAAACAAGTTTGCGTTGCTGCTCTCCAAGAAATTATCGAGGTGCAACATGCTCATTTGATATATATTGAGCAGGAGGACAAGATAGGATCAAGTGCTGTGCCAGAAGTGCAAGTGGCAGGTTTGAGTCATGAAGAAGAACCATGTCCAGAGAAAGAAAAGATGCCTGAGCTGCTTCATCCGATTGAATCATTCGATTCGTAGTAGATGAAGCACAGGTGCAGTCCATGGAGCTTGTGGTGAGAGATCAAACTCAGGAGTTCATATCAAATGTGAAAAAATCTGTTGCAGGTTCCTTAACGCTGGCAATTGTGGAGGCTACCTATGCGCATTCCGAAGAAACTCTGCAGATGTCTCGGAATCATATTGTTATTTCAAAGTTTTACAAGGCTTACCAACAGGTTTCTCATCAATGGAGAAGAGTAACGTGTAAGAACAGAAGGAGGAAGTGCTCTACAGCTTGGAAATTCAAGTATAAATCATGGAATATGCAGATGCCACAAGTGAATTCACAACAACATCTCTCGGGGATTCACAACAACTATGAAAAGAAGAAAAAAATTAAACGCTCTAAACTGCAGCAGCTCTCCAACATGTCTCAGTTTCTGTGGTTTGGACCTGTAAGTCTTCAGATCTTGCTGGATCTCAAAGCGTATTATCTGGATGCTAAGCTGCTGGTAGGGAACACGGAAGGGGAAATCGAAGTGAGACTGAAGCGGTTACAGTATCAGGTGCTAATCTCTGTTGCTCAAAGTCCGGAACTCAACGGATTGAATGTCAAACCTGGAAATGATTTTTTCATTGGTTATCGTAATGTGGATATGAGAAGCAACGAGATCTTGCTGCCAGTAATCCTTCCATGGACAAGGCCCTTAGAGTATGTGAAAGAACTTAAGCTGACCCATCCCAGTAGGCATCCCGAGAGGCATTCATTCCTGCAATCTGAAAGTTTTCAATCCAAGAGTGAGAGTGCAGGAAGAGTTGCAGAACCACCTAAAGTTGACGGTGTCAACGAAAATGAAGTTAAGGGGGGTGTATTGAATCTATGATTTGAAGGAATTTGGAGTGATTTGCATTAAAATGATAAATCCACTGTTATTGGAACATGAATTTCAAAACTCACCATAAAATCCAGTGTTATTGAACTTGTAATTTAAAATTTTACTTTGAAATCCAGTGTTATTGGAAATATTTTAAGTAATTGGTTTTAGGAGAGTTGTTGGGATTTCAAAGTGTTTTGGTGAAATTTCTTAGTTAAAAACATAAAAACCCAAATCCCATGGTTTTAAACGGAATTCTAGAGTTTTTAATTAAAATCACACCAACTTCCCTAATTCACCCAAAATCATTTCAAAACTCATTAAAAACCAAATCATCTCAAATCTTCTCAAATGTTACATTCAATACATCCCCCTAAGAGTGGGCTTGGAGACTTCGTTCATAAAGAAACATCTCTTACTTCTCCGTTTCAAGCAGCAAATGATTTGGAACTTGATTTGACTGCCGGTTGTATTAGAAACAGTCTCGCTCTTGCTCCAGGAGGAATGATTTTTTATTACCTTCAGCTATCAGGTATTGATATGAAAAGCTTCTTGGATGATTTGCGTTATGCTTTGGACGTTGATGTTTGGATTACTCCAAAAGTGGAACAAGTCGATGGTTTAGATGTCGAATGGGTGGAGGGATTAACTCCCCAATCACGAGCTGCTAATGTTGATCTCGTTAAACACCACTTGTTTGTTCTTCTGCTTCCAACGGCGCATTGTATGAGCAAACAGCTGACGTACAAGAATTGGCAATTTAAGTACAAAGGAAGGATGCTGCTGCTGTTTGAGACTTATTTTCAAAGGCATAGTTTACATCAACAGAGAAAGAAGAAAAAAGGCTCTAAATCTTGGAAGTTCAAATATAGAACGACATTTGAACTGTTGGTGTTGATGCGCCTTCCATGCAACACAAGGTCTGCACTATTGACGGTAGCATTGTTGAGTTCAGCCGTTCGGTATGACTTTGGAGCTGATTCAGATTCGATCTGGCACCGCTGGAGATACAAGATTGTCATTGCTTGTACTTTCGAAGTTCTGCAGAAGTTTCTCTCTTTGCCTGGCTGAAACGTTTTGCACCTTAAGACCTTGAGGTCAAGGTCTCTTGAAGAGGGGAGATGTGTTACGGTTTAAGAAAGAGAAGCTCTAATTAGACACGTGGACAGTGAGGATAATAAATACAGTGAAGGGCTGAGATTTAAGGAATTGAGGTTAGAAGCAGATATAAACAACATCGTCTTCAACATTTGAGATCACCCAGAAATTGAATTTGTTATTTGTTCATCTTTTTCTTGGTTTCTCTTTGCAATTCATTGCAAGAGTTTTGTATTTGCTCTTCTCCGATTTAGAATCAATCTATGATTCTAGGTTTGTTTTGAGCTGGAGACTTTGTTTTATGAACATTTTCTCTTGAATCTATCCTCATTCGAACTCGTTCCATTTAAACTGTATCAAATTCCTACGTTAACTAGAAAAACCGCAGAGAAATTTGGCTTATCAACGAAACAATTAAAATATTTAATTCAAGAGAAGAAAAAAAAAGGTATTTTAGAATACCTTATTTAGTACGATTAGGGTTTAGGATTAGGATTCCATTAATCGTCATACACACAATCACCACCACCACACACCATTGAAACACTCATGTGACTTTTACTCGAACTCGGGGAGTGGAAAGCGTTAAGCAACACTAGCCATCCACTGAGCTACGGGGTACTTGTCACAACACAGGCTCTCAATGATATATTTATCAAAAACTCTCAACTAATTTTCCTTTCAAACAAACTGCATTTATACCTTATTTAAAACTAAAACCAAGTTCTTTATTTCCACCAATGATCGGGTCTTCAATTAGAGTTTTTTTTTGTTTCAAAAGCATATCTAAACCAAATTTAAAACTTATAAAATGAATTTTGTTTTAGATTTATTTTAAGTTCTAAAAGTAGATTTATTACTTGGTTACCGTAACCAATTTTAAAAAATTATACCTTATACTGGAATACTATCCGTATAGCTGTCAATTGGACGGACCGTCCGTGGGCAGGCCCAGTCAAAATTATTATGTACGGATCATGAACACGTCCAAATCATTATAGACGAGTTATGTACATATCCAAACAAAACGTGGTCCAAATAGGCTTAAGACAAATTCGTCCGTTTAATATGGATAAAGAGGAGTGAAGGCCCAGTGTCCAATCTTTTATTCACACATATAATAAAAGATTCAATTTTTATATAGATAATAAAATGCTCAATTTTTTAGTTTTGCCTAAGGCTCAACAATTTTCTAAGACAACGCTGTGGACATTGGGCTGGCCCAAATATCTTAAAATCTAGGGTTTGATCAATTTATAAGAAAAATATTAGAAAAACTAATTTATGAGAAAATCAAGACATACTTAAGAGAAAATCAGATTTTTTTGTCTATGTTTTTAGGGTTTTGATAAAAAAATAAATTGTTACAATATTGGCGGGAAAACGCAAATTTATGGTTTTGACGGAAAAACACAATTCTACGATACTTACAGGAAAATACAATTTTACGGTTTCGGCGGAAAAACTTAATTTTACGGTTATGGCATGAAAAACGCAATGTCACAATTTTGACGGGAAAATGTAGTTTTACGGTTTTGGCGAGAAAAAACAATTTTACTATTTTGGCGAAAAAACTTAATTTTTCAGTTTTGGCGGGAAAATTTAGTTTTATGGTTTTCGCAGGAAAACACAATTTTACGGTTTTGGCGGCAAAACACAATTTTACGGTTTTGGCGGGAAAACAAAATTTTACGGTTTTGGCGGGAAAACACAATTTTACGGTTTTGGCGGGAAAACACAATCTTATGGTTTTGGCGGAAAGACACAATTTTACGGTTTTGGCGAGAAAACTTAATTTTACAGTTTTGGTTACAAGAAAATAGTTTTGCGGTTTTGGCGAGAAAACGTAATTTTTCAGTTTTGGGGAGAAATGTAATTTTATAGTTTTGGCGAAGAAACATAACTTGTGGTTTTAGCAAAGTTAATATAATTCTCTGATTTTACTGATTTTTGGTAGAAACATTTATAAAATATATATTTGTCTTTTGGTATGTTTTAAAAATTACCAATATATATATATGTATATTTAAATCTGTGAAATTGGGTTGTCCATGCGCATGCCCACTGGACATGGTCTTTATTGGACATGAATATTTTATTGGACCATTGTCCATTATGGACCGATCAAATACAGCCCATAGAAAAAAATGGTACGTCTGGACAATGCCCAAATGGGCGTGGACTGGACATTTGACAGCTCTACTATCCGCCCACCCACTTCGATCGGATAGAACCCGACATATATAACATAAAACTCAATTGAGACAAAAACTCAAATGCCAAGTGTTGGGTACCCACCTTCTGAAGACTGGTGAGCCGAAAAGTCTAAGTATTTGCGCGAAAGACCCTAAAGACATTCTCCAAATCGCCCATTCCTTCTCAGGAAGGAAGTTGGCGACCTAAACACACCTCCGGACCATCAAGACCAAGATCAGGTCGCCATCTTCTTCTATCAATGGATGGGCGACCTGAAAACTTGTCTGAGGGCCATCAAAATCAAGAGCAGGTCGCCATCTTTTTCTAGCAAAACCTGAAAACTTTTCCGAGGACCATCAAGACCAAGAATAGGCCACCATCCTCCTTTAGCAAAGAGTGGGCTACTTGAAACTTGTCTAAGAACCATCTAGGTCAAGAGCAGGCCGCCATCTTCCTCTAGCAAAGAGTAGGCGACCTGAAAACTTGTCTAAAAACCATCAAGACCAAAAGCAGGTTTCCATTTTCCTCTATAAAAGAGTGGGCGACCTGAAACTTGTTTGAAGACCATCAAAACACAAAGAGCAGGTCGCCATCTTCCTCTAGCATAGAGTGGGCAATCTGAAACTTGTCTAAAGACCCTAAAACACACAAAGCAGGTCGACAACTTCCTTTCATGAGAAGATGGCGACCTATGGGTGCACAAAGCTCATCGCCACTTCCTTCCTTGAGAAAATGGCAACCTGAAAATGCAAAGAGCAGGTCGCCAACTTCATCTCCCGGAAGATGGCGACCTGAAGAATACCACAGAAAGTGGCGACCTGATTCTCGACCAAACTGACGAGCTGAAAGTTTGGTCTAGTGTTATCCAATTTCCGAACATTGTTCACGACACTACTCACGAACCGACCACAAAACAGAGGAAAGAAGCCCAAACGAGACGACGAACTAAAATTAGATTGAACCGGACCAAAGCAGAGGCGAGCTGGGTCGGGACAAGACTAAAAGACGGTGCACAGAGAAGTTGGACCGCATGTCAAAACCAAGCCTGTCAAAGGTTCAACTCTCACACCAAGAACTCGCACTCCTCAAACTCAAACGTCTCCGATTTCACCAGTCCAATTTGTGTCATCCAATTTCACTACGATGTTTGCGATTTCATTCGGTGAGTTCACTAAGGTGAATCGTAAAATATGAAAAGTAAGTATCTCTTATTCATGTCAATTTCGGTTGAAATCGATTTCGTGTAGTTCACCTCTCAGTTTGGACGATGATAGACGATGATTTCAGTTATTGTTGCAAGAAAGAATATGCCACATAAAGCAAGATGGACAAAGAAGAAGCATGCCATAATTGACGTGGTTCAGATGAATGAAGAGTCTAAAGAGGTAAAAATGAAAATGTGGAATTTCGGGCTCCGATTGTTAAGGAGGAAGTTCGGGCGAATGATGAGTCTGAAGAGGTAGAAGATGGAAATATGGAATCTCATGCTCGGATTGTTGAGGTGGATCAAGTTTGGACAAAAGAAGAAGAAGAAGATAAAGATGAGGGAAGTAGCAGCCAAACTGTTAGAGACGACAAAACAACAATAAGCAGTTCAAATTGTTTTCGTGCTGTAGTTGGAACGAAGTTTTTCTTAGGTAGAACTAGGAAAAACTACTTGGTTTGTTAGGATTGGTGAAACAATTCATAATTTCATGATGTTTTTGTTCTTGAGCTCATTTCAGGTTTATTTGTGAACTTCAGGTTGGTGTAAGTAGATAAAAGTAGTCTGCTTTTCCATGTAATGGTAGTATAAGTTGGTAAAACTAGTTTTCTTTGAAATTTTTGAAAAAGTAAAACTTGGTAATACTTGGTAGAACAACTTGGTAATATTTGATAGAAATAAATATTTGTAGGATTCTGAGGAGGAAACGGCAGCTACAACCAATGAAGATATACTTCCCGTCGACAGAGTAGAAGAAGAAAATCAAGATATTCACGAGGTGCATCCACAAGACTCTGAAACTCTTGATAGTTTAAAGTCCCCGTTGAATATTGTTAAGAGGAGTTGGTTTGAGAAGCAACCCCAATTCAAACATGTTTTTCACATGCCAAGGGACAAAAACCAAAAACTTATGGGTGTATGGATGCTTCTTCTTTGAACAGTATGCATCAAAAAGGAAAAGAAATTATACTGCCGCAACTATCCCTCCACTTTACGCAGGTGGGCAATTTGAATTTCATCAATAAGTATTTTGAGACGGGATCAACCATTTGATATAAAGATGTGAAAGCCAAGCTGGATAAAATGGAACCATCCCGAGAGATAAAGATGGCAGGCCTCTACTTCTAATCCATCATTTATCATAGGGCACACAAAGACTAGAGAAGATTCTACATTTGTGGAGCCATTCTTTCTAAGTACGAGAGATGATCTTAATTTATGTAAGACATTTCCTTGGGAAGATTGTCATATGATCACATCTTACTATTATTATTTGAGGAACACTTTTAAAAGAATGCTTGGAAAAAACCTGTTATTTACAAACTATGCCACTATTTTACAAAGAAACACTGTTTGGTAACAGGTTTAACAAGGGTTAAAATTGACTTTGAAATACTGATTCAACTCAGTAAATCGACTCGACCCGACCCGATACCCTACATAAACACGCGGATCCAAAATTACTTAAATCAAACCGATTATAATTCATCAAATTTCATTGGTTTGATTTGTCACGTGAGATACCTGATTTAATGATTGAAATAAAAATGAGTTACCTTTTTTGGATACCAATATTGTAAAGAAAATCTCCTAGAATTTCTGCAACACGAACAATAAAACACACCAAACAATAAAATTATTGCTTACCAAAATCTCGGAAAAAAATATATGGCAAACAAATAAATACTCATAACTCTCCATTTAGATAACATTCAAGAGATCTTGGTTTACACATTCGCTTCTAACAACCACCTCCTAAGATCTATTATTTCCAAACGCAAAAATCTAACATTAAAAACAAAAACAAACCAAATAATAAAAATATTGCTTACCAAAATCTGGGGGAAAAATATATGGCAAACAAATAAATACTCATAACTCTCCATTTAGATAACAACTAAAAGCTCTTGGTTTAACTAAAATTCGCTTCTAACAACCAACTCCTAAGATCTATTCTTTCCAAACGCAAAAATCTGACATTAGAAACAAAATAACTTCGCAGTCAATCTTTCATTTAAAAATATATTCGCTTCTAAACCCTAATTTACTTGATACCATATAAGACCCTACCAACCAAATAAACGTACGTACCTCACAAGCACTAAACTGAAAATTCACCCTCTTCCAATAATTATGTTGAAGAACATCAAGCCTTTCAATACAGCATGGAAGATTAAAATATAAATCCTGCATACAAGGAAACAATACAATTTCAGTTCAGGAGAAACACTAGAAATGATGTTTTAACACATGAAGAGGTAAGTAAATGATACAAAACTTTATGCTGTATTCCCATATTAAAACCATTCATGACAGGGGACAAAACCAGAGCATTTTTGTGTAGTAAGCTTTATTCATAAAGTTTCAGATCAATTTTGTTTTACATTGACATTTCAATTTTTTTATAACGAGGTCTTATCTTTAAATTCATTTACAGGTAATCTAGGACAAATAGTGAATGTTGGAGAACTAATCCAACTTGAAGATTGACTTTGAACTAAGAGATGTCAAGTAAGCGTCCAGTAATTAGTGAAACATTTTAGTAAGATAAAATGTCAATCTAAAAGTTACTTTTCTTAACAGAGATTTCCAGGTGATTTTTCTTTGTGGGATACATTTGCTGAGATGATCTTTCAAGCCTCTCAAAACTCAGGAAATTAGAGGATCATCAGTTTGGTTAGATTTACGAAAATAAGACAATTCAGAGGTATAACTTACATTCAAATACTAATTTTATGACCTTTTTATATCTACCTTTGATCTTAATTATTTGAGTTCTTTTATTTTCAAGTGTTAAAAGTGTTTTAGGTACGACTCCAAATCTAATAATATTAGGGCCCAGATTTTTGTTTCCATCTAAATATATGTTACATTTGAATTTGGATGGTGATTAAACAACAACAAGTAAGTTTTAGAATCCATATAAGAATTTATAACCCACTCTAAACAACAACAATATATTATATAATGTTTTTCACCTATACATATGTTTAATTAAGACTATTACCCAAGTATAAAAATTTTAGGGGTCTCAAAAAATTGAGAAGTTACTTTAACATCTTCATATTTGATTTGAGAAGTATATTAAAATCTTATTATATATGGCATGTATCTATTTGATTTTTCTATATAGGTTGTAAAATGCAAAATTAGTTCTATCATTTATCCCATTGAGTATTATTTAAGATGGATGAAAGGTAACAAAGGCTGATTTTTTTTTTTATGATTTGATCAAGAACTCAGCAAAACAGATCCTCATTATAAACGAAAGTTTTAGTGTAGTGTTTGCAATGAGTATGTCACAAATATGGCACCAAAGTAAGTAAAAACAATCTTTATTTCTACTTAGTGAACCGGCGATTGAATTTAGGGTGTTTTACTTACTTTACTTTTTGAAATGCAGGTGTAAGCTCCATTTTTACTTTTCAAAACCTAGGGACGAGAAACAAAGACAGAATTTTGCTCACTTTTAATCGTTGAAAACTTGTACCTCTATTGTGGAACTGTGGAAGTAAGTTTATACCTAGAGGAGGAGGCGTATGGTCTCTTAGTAGTTAACTCGAATCTGTTCACCGAATGGTTGAAGTTCTTCAGTCACAAAGAAATAGTCCACCAAGGTAGCCAAACGATTCTTCACTATAGAAAATAATAAACGAATAAGAACATATATCATGTTAATATCTCTATCCTCCCAATACAAAAAAAAAACTATAGAATTTTGTGTCAGATTCGCACATGTGGTGTCAACAAAAAAAGCCAATAAGCTAATAGCAGGAAGTTATCTGTATCCTCATCCATCTGAAGTTTTCAATAAAAAAAATTTCTATGTTAATAACATCTTTATATGTCCATCTGCTATTAGCTTCCGATGGTGTCCAACTACTTCTTGATCCAGTCATTCTCTAATGTTATGGCATTAATAAAGCAAGGATTTAAGACAACTAAATCAAAACAAACTTCATGCACCAGATTAACAAATTTGACTATAGAACTCGGTAACTGAAAAAGACAGCATGTCAATGATTCTCTCTTACGTTTCCCAGAGTTGTTTATGTCAAGCACCATGGCCCACAGTTGCACAAAGTTATCACGAAAAGAAAGTATAACAGTCAATAACTAATAATCTAAAGGAACCCAAACAGGTTAAATTGAAAAAGCTGTGAAAATTTAAAGACCTGGAATTCTGATGGCCATCTTTATTCTTTCTCTCCAAGCACTTCTGCAATTTTCACAATAAAGAAGTGAATCAGTCAATGCAATGTAACAATTTTGTGAATTGATGGGAGAAATAATAAGAAGAAGAAGAACAGACAGCTTGGATCGGAGAAAACAAGAGAGACCGCCGCGGACGAGATCGAGAAGGATCTATGTTCGTTAGTTGGGTTTGGGCCTTAAATAGTTAAACGGCTGCCATATTATAATGAGCTTCTCTTTAAAAACCCATCGATATTTCGATAGCCCAATTGAAGTTACAAACCCAATATTTTTTTCTCATCAGTTTTGGTTGAATTTAGTGGATCTTATTTGTTTTGGTTTTTTTTTTTTTTTTAAAATATATCTATATCTTAATAATATTATTTGAGAAGTCACTTGCATATGTGTCGTGCTCATGTTGATTCTTACAGTGGTTGATTACAAGCATACCCTTAATGAGATAAAATAAAAGAAAATTTTTATTTTTATTTTTATTAAATTTTTAAAAATGTATTCATATTTATATAAATAAAGGGAAGTTTTACTTTCTTAATTTTTAAAATTATTTTAAAGTTTTTTTTTAGTATGATTTCAAAAAGACTTTCCTTTTTTGAATTAAATTTTCTATATCTAATAAAAATATTTTTATATTTCAAAGTTATTTCATTTTTAATATTATTTTAAAAAGACTTTCCTTTTTGTAGTTTTCCTTTTTTATATATGAAAAAAATTATTTCCCTTTATTAAAGACTTTCCTTTTTGTATTTTTTTCGTTTTTTATATATGAAATTTTTTTTTATGTTTTAAAATTATTTCCCTTTATTAAAGTTATTTTCAAAAATAGAAATAAACAAAAAAATTTAAAATTTTACAATAATAGCTTTACAAATATAAGATAAAAAGCTGAGCCAACTTTAGCTTAAACAAAACAAAAAATAATATATTTAAAAATGAATAATGGTACCTATCTAAATTTTTATACCAAAAAATGTTTAATAAGATATATAACATGTTAAAATTATTTAAAACAATCCTCTATTTACATGAATAAAATAAAAGATAATATTAACCAATAATTTTTTATAGTGGACAAAACAAATAGAAACTTATAAATAAATAAAAGATAATATTAACCAATAATTTTAACTGAGCTACTTTGTAAAGATTCATACCCGTGCATGAGCATGGGAGAATCACCTAGTGCTATCTTAATTTATGATCACATGTTAACTTTTTCAATGGAGGGTTGTTAAAGAGGGTGTATTATGGCCGATTTCAGGTTTATGTATTAATATGGAGGTAGATTTTATTTGAGTTATTAGTCATTGTTACTAATTCTAGTAATTGAATTACAACGATGGAAAATGATGACAACGATGATTAGCATGATGTCCTTGTTGACAGTTGGCTTAAGTGTCTTCATGAAGGATATACCATATGGTTTGAAGAGATGTACAACCAAGATATGGCTTCCCGATTAGAACAGAAACTTGAGAATGTGGTGAACGAGGAAATACATGCTATTAAGTCACCCGAGAACGCCCATGTGACCGAAGTGGTGGAGCTCGTAAACATCATAAAAAAAAAGATATGATAGAACAGTTGAAGATAATGGAGGACAAGGTTGATGGGTTGGATAAAAGAGTCGCACCATTAGAAGCTTATGTGAAGGAGCAATTAGATGAAAAGGTAAAAAAAGTATTCTTAAATTCTAAAATAAAATAACATTTGGTAATACTTAGTATAATTGTATTGGATTGCATACGTCTATGAAAGAAGCATCTAGAAAGGATCATGTCGGTGAAGGATTTTAAGACCAACCAGATGAGTCCAAAGAAGAAGGTGAATCAACGAAGGACATGAAGACCTACTAACTATGGGTGTTAAACGGACGGTCCGGACTAGAGTAGATCTGATTAGACGAATACGAATGACAAGGCTGAGAAAAAGTGTCATGGGATTTGTATTTGAATTCATACTACTCATTTTACTAGATAAAACTATATTGGTTTTTATTTGCATTTAAATTCATACTACTCGTATTACTAGGTAAAACTATATCAGCTTTATTTGTGTTTGAATTTTTACTATTAATATTACTAGGTAAAACTATATTGGTTTGATTTGTGTTTGAATTTGTACTATTGGTATTACTAAGTAAAACTATGTTGGCTTTATTTATGTTTGAATTTGTACTAGGTAAAACTTAGTATAAAATTTTCAACCTAATAAAAAATTACATAAGTCTTACAAAACAAAGATAAATTAAACACACATATGTTTTAAACATCAAGAACAACAACACGAGATCTCCCCACAACACCATCAACTAAGGGTCTGTGAACTCATCTAGCAGCTTAGGACCTTCTGGAAAAAGGAGTCTCAAAGTGTTCTTTGAACATGAGTTGGATGACTTATTAATCGACCACCATACTCCAGCAAAGTGTTCAAAAGCCTCTGAATCATAAGAAGAAGTAGACCAAGATTGTTGTCAATCTTTTTTGTTTTCATACTTGTTTTAAGACCAGAAAAAACTGTTAGGTTCTACTTTTTGTTCTGTTTTGGTTTTATTGTTTGCTATAAGAGATTTTGATCTTTTAAACAACAAATTTGTTAATTTTGGAGAGTTGTGAATATTGTTCCTTTAGATTTATTTTTGTTTCCTTCAAACAGAAACTTCACCAAAGACACAGAAAACAAAAAAGAGGTAAAATTAATATCAACTATATTCGACGTTTCTGGAGTAAGTGCCGATTGGTGGAACAGAGAATGATTTATGTTTTAGGGGTTTTTTCTAAATTCTGATAAGAGAAACTTCACCAAAGAAACTAAATACAATATAGACAAGAGAAACTTCATCATAAACAAACCATCACTAGTAGACAATTTCAATCAACTACAAAGATAGAGAGGACTCAATTAAAAAATTTAGAAACAAAACTTTCCAAATATATAAATATTTTATTTTATAAAAATAAAAGTAATATACAATTTAAGATAAAACAATATCATCAAACAAACTAACATAAGAGAGTATATCATTATTTGCTGCGGTTATTCCATTCAAATCATATTTGTTCACCTTAGTCTAGAAAATAGTAGATCAACACAAAACAACAACACAGCAGAAACATTGCTGGAAACAAAAACAAAAAACCACAAACCACAGACCTGAACCAGAAGAATATTTCAGCCTGATAGGCAATAAAACAGACCTATATAATAGAATGTAAACATAATATTTACAATGTATAGAATATAAACATATTTCAGCATAATGTGACATAGAACAACCTTATAAAATAAAATAAAAAATATATATATATATACATATATATATATATATATGTACATATATAGATAGAATTACATTTCATCATAATGTGAAATAGAGTGTAATATATATAATAAATCATAAATTTTTTATCAATTAATTTTCATATCAACAAAAAGTCTAATTTTTCTTTGTATTAAAAACAAAAACTTTTTAACAAAACATTTGAAACACAACTATAAAACAATGTTCCATGATAATTAATATATTTTAAAAGAAGATAATTATTTTTTCCCCAAACATTGATACATACACTTATAATAAAAAAGATTGTTGTTGTTTATTATCGTTGATTTACTTAATAAAAAATATATAAACCAATAAAATATTAATATCACACTTACATTGCAAGTATATCCCTAGCTACAAGAGATAGAACTGGAAACTTACACTACAAGAAAACGTTGAAATTCCGAGGGACATTCCGAGGGAAAATGATTTCCTCGGAAATTTCTGACGAAAAACCGAGGAAACTCCGAGAAGAGGGAGTTTCCTCGGTTATTCGTCGGAAAATTCCGAGGACATCATGTTTCCTCGGAATTTCGTCGGAAAATTCCGAGGACATCATGTTTCCTCGGAATTTTCCGAGGAATTTCCGAGGAAACGTTGTCCGTGGGAAATTTCCGACAGATAATTGTAAGATACCGAGGAAAGTTTGGAGCCGTTAGAGACCCGTTTGGAGAGCCTTTGGGTGATTGCAAGAATTCCGAGGAAATTCCGAGGAAAAACAACTCTTCCTCGGTATTTCCTCGGAATTTCCTCAGTATGTCGGAGCCGTTAGAGACCCGTTGGGGGAGCCGTTGTGCGATTTCAAAAATTCCGAGGAAATACCGAGGAAGAGTTGTTTTTCCTCCGAATTTCCTCAGTACGTCGAAAGGATTTCATCTATAAATACAACCACCCCTCTTCCTCTTCATTCAATCCATTTCTTCTTCTTTCCTCCCACTATATTTACACACGATTTTGCTTTAAAAAAAAATGTCTTCTTCAAATTATTATCGTTCTTGGATGGATCGACCTCATTTGGATCCGAACACGAAATTGCTTACGAAAGAATACGAACGAGGTCTAAAGGAATTCATGGGGTTAGTTAAACGACAACCGGAAGCCGAAACAGGTAAGTTAAGATGTCCTTGCTCTAATTTTAAAAATAGAAAGGTTATTAAAGAGTTGGATGTTTGGACACATATTTTTTTAAATGGGTTTACACGGAGTTACAAAATTTGGTATCATCACGGGGAAACAGGATATGAACCTGATAGTACTAGCGAACCTCGGCCGGCGGTTAGATTAGAAGAACCAATTAGAACGGATTTAGATTATGGTGTAGGTATTGAGCAGATGGTAAATGATCATTTTAGAGGTGAAGATTTACCCAATGCAGAAGCAAAGAGATTTTATGATATGTTGGATGCTGGAAAGAAACCTTTGTATAAAGGTTGCAGAGATGGTCATTCAGCTTTATCATACGCTACAAGACTGATGGGCATTAAAACAGATTATAACTTGGCTGAAGATTGTGTGGATGCGATAGCTGATTTTGTAAAAAGTATTCTGCCTGAGGATAATGTAGCTCCAGGTTCATACTACGAGGTTCAGAAACTCGTATCTGGTGTTAGTTTACCGTATGAGGTAATAGATGTATGCAGCGATAACTGCATGATTTATTGGAGGGCGGATGACCAGCGGATTACATGCAAATTTTGTGGGAAGCCTCGTTACAAAGATACGAGTGGAAGAGTTCGAGTGCCATATAAAAGGATGTGGTATTTGCCTTTGAAGGAAAGGTTGCAGAGGTTGTATCTTTCGGAACGCACAGCGCAACGAATGAGATGGCATGCGGAGCACTCAACAGATGGTGACATTAGACATCCTTCAGATGCAAAAGCGTGGAAGCATTTCCAATCAAAGTATACCGACTTTGCATATGAGAGAACAAATGTCTACCTTGGATTATGTACCGATGGTTTCAGCCCATATGGGAAGAGTGGAAGACAATATTCTCTATGGCCAGTCATTGTTACACCATATAACTTACCCCCAAACTTGTGCTTGCGACGAGAGTTTTTGTTTCTATCCATTCTCGTTCCCGGACCAGAGCATCCTAAGAGATCACTTGATGTATTTCTTCAGCCACTAATATATGAGTTGCAACAACTATGGGCTGAAGGTGCTGAAACATACGACATTTCGTGTAAAGAAAATTTTCAAATGCGGGCAGTACTAATGTGGACAATAAGTGATTTTCCAGCATATGGTATGTTATCTGGATGGACAACGCATGGGAGGCTATCATGTCCATATTGTCAAGATGACACAGATGCTTTCCAACTAAAGAACGGAAGGAAAACGTGTTGGTTTGACTGTCACAGACGATTCCTACCACATGATTATCCATACCGTCGGAGTAAGAATTTCTTTAGGAAGAACAAACAGGTGTTTGATGGTCCACCTGAGGAAGTTAGTGGGAAAGTTTTGAAGACACAACTAAGAGATTTTGGTGCAGAAAGGACGCCAGACGTCGGCGGACATGAGCATTTTCCTGTAGATGCTGTTGGAGAACTACATAACTGGCACAAGAAAAGTATTTTCTTTGATTTGCCATACTGGGAGGATCATCTGCTAAGGCATAATTTAGATGTCATGCATATTGAGAAGAACTTTTTTGACAATCTCATGAACACAATCCTTAACGTTAAAGGTAAAACAAAGGATAATTTGAAGTCAATACTGGATTTAGTCGATATATGTGCTCGTCCAGAACTTCATGTTGATGAGAATGGTAGGGCTCCTTTTCCCATATACCGACTTAATGCAGAGGGGAAAAATGCGTTCTTTGATTGGATTTCAAACGATGTGGAGTTTCCAGATGGTTACGCATCTAATTTGCGAAACTGTATTGACAGAAAGGAAGGAAAGTTTATTGGCTTGAAAAGTCACGATTGCCATGTGATGATGCAGCGCCTCCTTCCGTTTGCCTTCAAGGAACTATTACCACGAAAAGTTCATGAAGCTGTTGCAGGGATAAGTGCTTTCTTCCGCGATTTATGCAGCAGATCAGTGACTCTTGAAGGTATTACAAATTTGAAGACTAACATAGCCGTGATTCAGTGCAACCTTGAGAAGATATTTCCTCCCTCATTTTTTGATGTTATGGAGCATCTTGTTATTCACCTTGCAAGAGAATTGGAACTTGGTGGTCCTGTGCAGTATAGATGGATGTATCTGTATGAGCGGTATATGTTCCATTTGAAGAAGAAGGTGAAAATTTTAAGTAGGGTGGAAGGTTCTATAGTCGCACAGATGATCAATGAAGAAATTTCGAACTTTGTGGAGCACTACTTTCCATCAGACGTTCAGACGAAAAACAGAAGATCTGCTCGGCATGATGATAGAGGTGAACGGACAACATATCATGTTAAGGTTCCAGAAATTTTCACAGATGTAGGACGACTTAGCGGGAAACCAAAAGACTGTCGACTTACAGAGCACGAGCGAAGCCATTTGCAGACATATTTGCTCATCAACTGCGAAGATGTTCTTCCATATGAGAGGTAAGTTTATTATCTTACAAAATTCTATTTTAACAAATTGACATTTAAATCTAATTACTTATATTATTTTCATCATATGTACAGAATTTTCATGGCAGCAAAGCGGTTTGAATATAGATACGCCACAGAGGCGGAACTAGAAGAAATTAAGCAGAGAGAATTTGCTGGATGGATGATTACCTATGTGAGTGCCTTAAACAAATTAAAATTACATTTACCATATATTTATACTAATTCATATTTATTGATATAACCTACATATGTGCTATTAATAGGCGTCTGCTGGTTTGGCCAGAGGTGAAACATTTGACGATTGGATACGCGAGATGGTGGTTGGCCCAAACTGTGTTGTAAAGTCATATCCGAGATTCTGTACTCGAGGATATGCATTCGCAACTGAAAAGAGGAGACATTCGCGTACGACCTATGATGCTGGCGTTTGTTCTGCATCAGGAGATGATGTATACTACGGACACATACATGAGATTTTGGAAATCAAGTATCTGGGCTTGCTTGGATTGCGCTGTACTGTTTTCTATTGTGATTGGCACGACAACACTCCAGATCGAGGTGTGAGAATAGATGCATTTGGTGTTACATCAGTACATTCGAGGCGAAAGCTGCAATATTATGATCCTTTCATTCTTGCTTCTCATGCCGATCAGGTAAGTTAATGTTGTAAGAATTCAGAATGATTGATCACAATTCATACTTTTACTAATTTTTTTTTAAATGTTACAGGTTTCTTATATCAAGTACCCACGGGTAAGGAACAGAGATGATCCATGGGTTACGGTTACAAGAGTCAACCCGAGAGACCGAGTTCAGGGAACTTCAGAGCTGGAAGACCCGCTGCAACCAATCACATCCGGCAACTTAAGTGCAGCTGAAGATGTAGCGGAAGGTGGCCTTGTAGTCGATTTGACCGACTTCGCAGATGACGCCGTCGTTTACGCAGAAGATGAACCAGTTATTGGAGAGTTTCACCAAGATCCAGATTCCGATTCGTCTGGTGACGATGACTATGGATCAGAGTAGAATTTTTTTTTTTTTTTAACAAAAAATTCCGACGGAATTCCGAGGGAATTTAGGGTTTCCTCGGAATTTCCTCGGAATTCGACTACCCCATTTCGTCGGAATTTCCTCGGATATTTCCGACGAAATATGTTTTCTATGGATGTTCCTCGGAATTTCCTCAGAAATTTCCGAGGAAATTCCGAGGAAAGATATGAATTTTGCAATTTCCTCGGAGTTTCCTCGGAAATTTCCGAGGAAATTCCGAGGAAATGGGGTTTTATAACCGAGAACGACGTTTTGCGGATCGAATAACACATATATAACCTTCATTGAGTGTCTTAACTAGATTATGAAGTCATACCTAGTGTTTTACACAATAACAAACACTTTTACGATTGCTCGAACAAAAATCACACAACATAAGATAAACACTTATACACTTTAACAAACGTTAAACGAATTACTTACAATGATTTTTGAAATTTTTTTATTTCATGGTTTATGATCATCCACACAAAGTATCCTCAATGGAATGAATTGCATTTGTACTAAAAATGAAATACCGGAAAAAAAATTGGAATTGGAAATTTCCGAGGAAATACCGAGGAAACACGTTTCCGTCGGAAAGTCCTTACCGGGAAAACCAAAACCTTGAATTAATTCGAGAGCCGCGTGTTAGGTATGATATTTAATATATCCGACGGAATTCCGACGAACCGTGTCCGTCAGAATGAGTTTATATAATACCTAACTTCCTTCTTCTTCTTCTCCGCCGCTTAGAACATATCGATCCTCTCTCTCCTCTCGATCCTCTCTCTCATCTCACCGTCGGAATCTCTCTCATCTGGATTGCGCCGCCGGTTCTCTCTCATCTCGCCGTCGGAATCTCTACTGCACATCAATAATCATGTAAGAATCAACAAAACTTCATATTTTCCTGTTTATAACCGTTTGTGAGATTAGTATTTCGGATTTTAGGTTGTTAGAAGGATAGTTTCGGATTTTAGGTTGTTAGATGGATAGTTTAGGATTGAATTTCGGATTTTAGGTTCTTGTTTTAGTTTTCTATGGAATTATTTGTAGTTTTAAAAACGTTTTTCGATTTTTTAAAACGTTTTTGATTTTTAAAAACTTTTTATGAATTTTAAAAACGTTTTTTGATTTTTTAAAACGTTTTCTGATTTTAAAAAACGTTTTTCAATGATTTCTAAAAAGGTTTTTACTCTTTTATAAATCGTTTTTATATCCTATTTTTTAATATAAACTATTTTTATAAGTATTAAAACATTTTTTGATTTTTAAAAACGTGTATATGATTTTAAAAAAGGTTTTTTCTATTTTTAAAAACGTCTATCAAGTTTCTAAAACGTTTTTTTCTGATATTAAAACTATTTTTATAAGTATTATTTTTTGATTTTTAAAAACTTGTATACGATTTTAAAACTATTTTTATAAGTATTATTTTTAAAATCACTGATTTTTAAAAAGGTTTTTTGATTTGTAAAAACGTGTATATGATTTAAAAAAAGGTTTTTACTATTTTTAAAATAGTTTTTCAAGTTTTCAGGAACAATAAAACATATTTAAAAAATTTAAAACATATTTATAAAACTTTTTCTATATTATAAATTATGTATACTAACAAATTATAATTTTTTTTGGATTTTTTTATCTTTAAACTACAGGTCTTACGATGATCAGACCCCGCCTCTTCGACAGCGTCGTGGTCGTGTCTCGGGGAGCCACTCCGTTCAGGATTCCCGCAGCTCCCACCAAACATCTCCCTCTCCATATCCCGAGGCTCCTTCTGGCTCTGGTGCTGCACCCAGTATTCCTCCGAACTATCAGGGTCCTCGGGAACTGGTTAGGGTTGCAGAGTTTGTTCGACAGCCGGGTCGTCACCATCTTCCGTTTCTCACTCCCTATCCATCTAGACCGGGTCAGACATGGTTTGATCGATCCTCGAACGGGATCAGCGCATGGATCAACCGTATGATGTATCTGTGTTTGGACGTGGGACGTCCGACTTTCACCGACTTTCCTAGAGCCAAACAAGTTCTGTGGTTTGAACAGTTTGCGGTAAATATTCTTTTTTTAATTTAAATTTTTTCAATATAAATTTTCTACTAATTGTTTTTTTTTTCAGCAAGAATTCAACTGGAATCCCGATTATACGGCGTTTGTCTATTACCACTTCGTCCACAAAGTTATGACCAACTATGGTTATCAAATTTACGAGTGGAAGAAGAAGTGGCAAAAGGGCAAGGTTTGGTTTTTTAATTTTAAAACCTTTTTTAAATTTATAACAATTTTTTTTTTCAAAAAGGTTCCAAAGTTGATGAACCTCGAGATCTGGGAACAGTTGATTGTCCATTGGAGTAAAGACGAGACGGAATCGACTTCTTCCACCAACTCCACCAACCGCAAGAGCGATCGTAAAGGAAAGGGCGTCTACAAGCACAACTTGGGTGCTCAGTCCCAAGCCACTCTGAGAGATCGCATGGTAACTACAGTAACTTTTTTTCTTTTCTATTTTATAATTTTATAATTTTTGAAATTTTAAATTCTCATTTTTCTTCTAATTACTAATATTTATATTGATATCAAAGGTGGAAGCAAATGATGGTGAGCCGGTTGATGATTTCGCGCTAATGAAGAAGGCGTATACGAACAAGCAGACCGGCGAGATTGATGACGGTGTTGTGAAGGGTGTCGTCGACCTCATCAACAGTCAGGTGGAAGAAGCAGCGTCTCAGCTTCAAATCGAAGACGAAGATTCAACGGGTTCCCAATTGCCTCGGGATCAGATCAACGAAATCGTTGAAAAGGTAAGTTTTTTAAATTAAAATTTCATTTCATCTTAATTATTATTTACATTTTTTTAATTTTCTATTTCAGTCGGTTCCAATCTTAATTATTATTTACATTTTGGTTATTTTCTATTTCAGTCGGTTCCAAAGAAGAAGGGCCGAATGTTGGGTTTGGCTCGTCGGTCACGGTCGGTTACGTCTTCTGCTGTAGCCCCGCCCTTTGTTGATCCCGAAGCACTTATGGGTCAGTTGCAAGACAAGGACCAACACATTTCTGCGTTGGAGACTCAGATGGCGACCCAACAGGCGAGCTTCGAGGCACAGAGGAAGCTGAACGAGCAGATGCTGGCCATGATGAGGACGTTGCACTCGGACATCAATTTCCCGACCCAGCAAGACCCAAACACCCAAAACCCGTAGCTTTTTTTCTTTCAAAAACTTGGATTCTTTCTTTTTCTTTGTACTGAATTTTATTTTTATATATTCGAAATAAAATTTCTGAATTTCATTTTATATTTTCAAATTTAATTTTCTAATTTTTATTTTTTCTAAAATTACATTTTTTTAAAAAATATAATTTTTTAAAAAATTATTTTTTTAAAATTAATTTTTAAATAATTCCGACGGAAACCATTCCTAGGAAATTTCCGAGGAACATCTTCCTCGGAAACTTCTGACTTCCGACGGACGGCTTCCATCGGAAAATTCCGACGGAATGCGTCCATCGGAAAATTCCGACGGACGGCTTCCGTCGGAAATTTCCGATGGAGGCCGTCCTCGGAGTTTTCCGACGGTAGGTTCCCTCGGAAAATTCCCACGACCTCTCCGACGAATGGCTTTCCTCGATATTTCCTCGGAATTTGTTTTCCTCGGAATTCGGTCGGAAATTTCCAAGGAAATTCCGACGAAATACAAAATTCCGACGAGTTTTTTCCGACGGATGAATTCCTCGGTATTCCGTGGGAATACCCTAATTTCGACGGAATTCTGAGGAATTATTCCGTAGGAAAATTCTTGTTTTCTTGTAGTGTTAGGACTGTTTTTTTTCTCCTCAAATCTAAGACATCATAATTTATACCTTTCATTAGCTTCGGGCGTTCGATTGGTTCTTTCAAGTACAATTCCAAATCGTTAATGTATCATGGAATTTCATGTTCTTGCACAAGCTCGTCATATAGACTATCCATTCTTTCGTAACCGATACCGTTAATCAGAACCCTTCTCTTAAAAACTTCATCTCTACATTGATCTTGGGATGATGTTCCTTGTCACTGAGAAGAGTTATGATAATCTCACATTTTACCTTGTTTTAGCATACATTTAGTTCAGGTTTTGTATCCTTTCATGCATTCATTCATCGTGTTTTGTTCACTTTTGCATTCATCTTAGAAATGTTGGGTTTTAGACTAGTCATTGCATATTTTGCATGGTTTGGAGTCTATTTCAGGTCTAAATGGAGCTATAAAGAACACTTGGAGAGTGGTGAATGATGTGGACATGAAGAACCAAGCATAAGAGCCAAGAAAGATGAAGATTTCAGCACATTGTTCCCACAGCGACCTGATACACCGAGAGGATTTAGACAGCTACGACGCAGCGGGATGACACAGCGACCAAATCACATCGGTGCAAGAATCGAGAGAAACCAAGTCCGAAGACACGCAGCGACGTGATACACCGAGAGGAAATAGGTCGCTGTCACACACCGATGTGATACACCGAGAGGAAATAGGTCGCTGCACGACTTTGACAGGACGAATTTGGGGTTTTCCTATAAATACTCTTGACCTAAAAACACTTCTCTTCATCCTTTCTCTTGCCCCCAAAGCTTGTGCTTTGGTTTCTTCATAGATCTTAGAACAATTCCTTTGGGATGAGAGATTGGATCATTGTATAAATTCTTGGTTTATGTTTTCTTCTTCTTTTAATCTAAGTCTTTCATGCTTTAGTCTTGTCTTCCTTTTGTTCTTGTCTTTCCATTTTCGAATTTCATGTTCTTGGGTTTTGGAGTTCTTGATTTTTGATGAGCAAGGTGTTTCCTTTGATGTTTAAGGATGATTAGGGTGGTAGATCTTTGATTAGCTCTTCTTGTGTGATTGTTCTTAATGCTTATTACCTCTTTGTTGGACAGCTTTTTGGTATTGCACACAAGGTGTTTGCTGAAATGCTTGATAGAAGTTTTGGTTGATGTAATGTCTTGCTTAACTTGTGCTTAAGTACTTAGTGCCACATTGATGGGAATTTGACTCTTAGACATTGATTATGCATGAAAATGTGAGTTAATGTTAGTTCTATTGTGCAAGAGATTAGTAAACCTAGCCTAAGAGATTAGATGTCTAGCATGCTTATTAGGCTTTTTGGACCTTGTGATTTAATGCTTGCTTGTCATAGATACACCATTAACCATGGGTTTGAAATGTGATAAGTCAAAGGGATTAGTACCAAGAGATTGGATTAGTCTATTTTGAGTCCTTGCCTAGATTTAATACATTGATCATTTCTTGAAAGCCTTGTTCTTGATTTGGAATCACCTTGTTAATCATTAGTCTTGAATATTTATTTTCTTATTTGGATTTCTTGCTTTAGGTTGTTAGACTTTAAACCCTTTCTATATGGTAGGCCTAGCTTAGAAAGTTTTCTGCATCTTGGGTGTTCCTTAGCCTATGGATTGGATTGATAACCTCTTGTACTTCAATGACATGATTTTAGACTTGAGGAATTGAGTCACAAGACCTACAAAGTCATGTATCAATTTGGCGACGTTGCCCGTTCATTGTGTTTAAGGCATTTGAGTTTGATTTCTTGCTTAGACTAGGCCAAAAGTCAAGCTTTGTGACTATAAACAAGCACACTTGGAAGGTAGTTCCATGGCTATCCCTTGTAACATTTCTTCCTTATGCTATTGATTTCTTTTGTTTAGTGTTTCAGGTTTCAAGAGGTCTCAAATAGTTCAACAAAGGTGGGCAACGCCAAGGAGCTGACAATAGCTTATTAAAAGAGCTGGTGCACCGATCATGGCCAAAAAATTGGTAAGCCACATGCTGAGTACAAACCAGACATTTCTGCTCTGTTTGATGGCTTGTCCATGCACCAAATTACTCTCCCAATGGCGATTACACTGAAAGACCATCTCAGACGAATATCCTCCTCCATTACAAGACCTTGAGGTATACTCCAATACCTTTGCACTTTTCCTATTTTCTTCTTCTCTTAATTTTTGAATTGTTGGCTCCTCTTGCATTTTTATTACACAGTGGATTACACAGGGACTGTGTAATTTAAGTGTGGGGGAGGGTGTGATACTAACAATTCTATTTCAAGTTTTGTCATTCATCTCTTGCATATCTCTCATAATTGCAAAAAATTGAGATTTTTTGGAAAAATTTTTGAGTGATCATCTAGCTGCATCTTGCACTTTAGGATTGCATCTAGTTGCATTTGCATTTAGGTTTCATGCATTTGAAAATTTGAGCATGATGTTTGCCTTTGAGAGATGTTAATTTTTGAAATCACTTCATTGCCTAAGTTGTTAGTTCTTTGATGTTATGGTCAAGTTTGAATTGAAGTTTGAACCACACTTGGAATTCTTTGCTTGATACTCTTGTCTTGATGAAGCTTGCATGATCTGAATTCAGTCTCTATTTACTAGAACCATAATTTGAATATTGAATTATCATGTCTTATGCATTGAAAGTGTTTTCATGGATACCTTACACATACTTGGGCTTTCTTTCTCCCTTCTTTGTCCCCTCTTGCTAGTCCAAGTAGATTTCCCTGCCATTAACCAAACTTCTTTTTCAAGCCAAAAATTATTTGTGAGTGATTGTGAGGCCTTTTCTTCAAGGAATGAGCTTAGTAAAAAGTGTTGGGTTAGAACTACAAAGGGACCATTCCATTGTAGAACTAGCTCACCCTCTTGAGCTAGATAGGCTAGGATGTTTTGGTTAATAAGGGATGGCTTTGGGATTTTTTTTATTTTTTATTGGGTTATCAAGTGAAGAAGGAAAAGAGAAAGCAAAGGAAAAGGAGTGCACATAAGTAACCTTGGGAAGTTTGGCTAATCATTAAAAGCTCTATGCAAATGAAGAAGGTGTCCAAAGCTAGCAAGGAGAACACCAGCAAATTAAAGAAGAGCAAAAGCAAGGAAGAAATGGCCAAACCACCAAGAAGATTCAAAGAAGAATCAAAGAAGAAGATGCACCATCAAGGAAGCTCCAAAAAGGAGAAAGAAGAATGAGATCAAAGAAGCAAAAAGCTTCAAGAAAAAGGGTAGAATAGGATTGGTTTTGGGGAGAAGCAAGGGAGTTTAGATCACTTATGGGTTTTTTGGGGTAGATGGGAGTTTACCTTTGTATGCATAAGTTGTCCTTTACCCTTAGTATTTTACCAAAGCTCATTCTATTTTCTTGAGAGAACCCTTGCACTTAAATATAACCAGTTTGAAATTGTTTGAGGTTATCTTTTCCTCAAAAGCCTTGTCCTTAGCCAAATGAAACACAAGATTTGCATAAGCATGATCCACTTGGTTGATGAGTTAATTGAATGTTAAAGAGATTGGATGATGTGATTGCTTGTGTAAGATAGGCTTGAGTATTTTTTGTATATGTTTGTGATGAGTGTGGCTAGATTTTCAGTAAGAACAAGCATCATTTGCATTTCAGAATCATTAACTTGGACAATGATTTGATTTTTATTATTGACATCTTTCAAATCAAATAGCTCCAATTTTCAAACTTCTCTTCCACCATGTTCACACTTGCTTGAGGGCAAGCAAGAGCTAAGTGTGGGGGAGTTGATAATCTCACATTTTGCCTTGTTTTAGCATACATTTAGTTCAGGTTTTGTATCCTTTCATGCATTCATTCATCATGTTTTGTTCACTTTTGCATTCATCTTAGAAATGTTGGGTTTTAGACTAGTCATTGCATATTTTGCATGGTTTGGAGTCTATTTCAGGTCTAAATGGAGCTATAAAGAACACTTGGAGAGTGGTGAATGATGTGGACATGAAGAACCAAGCATAAGAGCCAAGAAAGATGAAGATTTCAGCACATTGTTCCCACAGCGACCTGATACACCGAGAGGATTTAGACAGCTACGACGCAGCGGGATGACACAGCGACCAAATCACATCGGTGCAAGAATCGAGAGAAACCAAGTCCGAAGACACGCAGCGACGTGATACACCGAGAGGAAATAGGTCGCTGTCACACACCGACGTGATACACCGAGAGGAAATAGGTCGCTGCACGACTTTGACAGGACGAATTTGGGGTTTTCCTATAAATACTCTTGACCTAAAAACACTTCTCTTCATCCTTTCTCTTGCCTCCAAAGCTTGTGCTTTGGTTTCTTCATAGATCTTAGAACAATTCCTTTGGGATGAGAGATTGGATCATTGTATAAATTCTTGGTTTATGTTTTCTTCTTCTTTTAATCTAAGTCTTTCATGCTTTAGTCTTGTCTTCCTTTTGTTCTTGTCTTTCCATTTTCGAATTTCATGTTCTTGGGTTTTGGAGTTCTTGATTTTTGATGAGCAAGGTGTTTCCTTTGATGTTTAAGGATGATTAGGGTGGTAGATCTTTGATTAGCTCTTCTTGTGTGATTGTTCTTAATGCTTATTACCTCTTTGTTGGACAGCTTTTTGGTATTGCACACAAGGTGTTTGCTGAAATGCTTGATAGAAGTTTTGGTTGATGTAATGTCTTGCTTAACTTGTGCTTAAGTACTTAGTGCCACATTGATGGGAATTTGACTCTTAGACATTGATTATGCATGAAAATGTGAGTTAATGTTAGTTCTATTGTGCAAGAGATTAGTAAACCTAGCCTAAGAGATTAGATGTCTAGCATGCTTATTAGGCTTTTTGGACCTTGTGATTTAATGCTTGCTTGTCATAGATACACCATTAACCATGGGTTTGAAATGTGATAAGTCAAAGGGATTAGTACCAAGAGATTGGATTAGTCTATTTTGAGTCCTTGCCTATAGTTAATACATTGATCATTTCTTGAAAGCCTTGTTCTTGATTTGGAATCACCTTGTTAATCATTAGTCTTGAATATTTATTTTCTTATTTGGATTTCTTGCTTTAGGTTGTTAGACTTTAAACCCTTTCTATATGGTAGGCCTAGCTTAGCAAGTTTTCTGCATCTTGGGTGTTCCTTAGCCTATGGATTGGATTGATAACCTCTTGTACTTCAATGACATGATTTTAGACTTGAGGAATTGAGTCACAAGACCTAAAAAGTCTTGTATCAAGTTACTAGACACACCACTAGCATTTTTGTTAACAAAGCTATTGTACTCATCAAACAATTTTTTTAAGATCTTTGTCACTGTTTCACGAGAAGGTTAAACTTGATGCTTTCTTTGCCATAAAGCTTCTCAAAACAGAGGTGAGAAAAGTTCATCTTCTTCGGTGGGTCAAAAAGACTTGCCACTATCAAAAGTTTATTCATCTCATGGGTTTGAGGATTACCATTCTCACTTGTAGCCTTCCAGAACGAATTTCAATACTTATTTAATTTAGTCATCATAATTAATGCTTTGTACCTTAACTCTTCATAAGACTAATATGACTAATACTCCTAGTGATGGTGACTATATCTGCATATATTTTATGAGTCGTAACCGAAGTTGAAGCTGAAAGACTCTAAATAAAATTTGAAAAGATGACAAGTGATGGTAACCTCTCAATTGCCCGATCCTCTTTTTCCCCTCCATCATTCCCAAAAAGTAGTTGTTATACGGGTTATCTTCAGCCTCCATCTTCTCAAATGCCTATTTAAACTTCACTGCTTGATGTAGCATGAAATAGGTAGAATTCCATCTAATATTCACATCTACAGGTAAGATTCCTCTTGTCATATTTCCAATTTCTACACGAAACTCAAAAGACTTGAGTCTGTTTGTTAAAGACCTAACATACTGAATACCATTACGAACATCAACGATACTGGTATCTATCTCCATAATACCCTCCTTCACAACCAAATTCAATATGTGAGTCGAACACCTTAAATGCAAAAAAAAATCACATGTAAGTATGATAACCCAATACTGACCTTGTGTTTAATCATTAAATATAAGAATTTAATAGTAATTTTTTAGACACCAAACATTTCGACGATTTTTATCATGAACAGCAGAGCGTTTAAAAAGGGAAACGACACATATTCTTAATGTAACTAGAATCAGTCTACTTCGCAACAAGATACAGACGACTCAAGGCTGCTGCTTCCACAGCTGAAAAACTGTTGCCTAGATATTATTCCGCGCTGAGTAGTGATGGTAGAAGTTCAGAAAAAAGTTTAGTATGCAACTCGACACAACCACTCAAAAATCCCATCAATGATTCTAGACAAGGTGGGTGGATCGATCCATTCCTCGACGGTTTGTGCACGTATTTGACTTTTAGTAAGCTAAAAGTGAAAGCGGCTTTTAAACAAGGTGATTTAATGAACTCGTCCAACCTCGTTTGCGCAATTGGGTTTGACCGTGATGGGGAATTTTTCGCCACGGCTGGGGTCAAAGAAAATCAAGATATTTGAATGCGAGTCAATAATAAACGATGGCCGAGATATTCACTATCCGGTGGTGGAACTAGCTACCGGTCAAAGCTAAGTGGTATATGTTGGAACAGTTATATTAAGAGCCAAATCGCTTCAAGTAACTTTGAAGGTATGGTTCAGGTTAGTTCCGCTTTACATAAGGAGAAAACAAACTCTCAACTTTATTAACCCAAACTTTGAAAAAAGATTTATTATTTGTTAGGTATGGGATGTTGCAAGAAGCCAGTTGGTTACAGAGATAAAGGAGCATGAGAAGCGTGTGTGGTCCATAGATATATCAACAGCAGATCCAACATTGCTAGCGAGTGGTAGCGACAATGGTTCTGTAAAGCTATGGAGTACCAATCAGGAAAAATTCTAAATTAAACGAACATGTACTTAAAATAGATTTCTCGGATATGCGAGAATTTAGTTCTTGATGAGGGATGTATGTTGACGGTTGAGTTCGTTTTCTGCGCTTTAAGGGGGTCAGTATTAGAACCAGCAAGAAAAAGGCAAATGTATGTTGTGTCGAGTTTCCATCAAACTCGGGTTGGTCTTTAGCATTTGGTTCAGCAGATTACAAAGTTTACTATTATGATTTAAGGAACCCCAAGCTTCCTCTTAGCACAATGATTGGTCACAACAAGACCATGAGTTATGTCAGGTTTGTAGATTCATCAACACTTGTGTCTTCTTCAACGGATAACACTTTGAAGCTATGGGACTTATCCATGTCTGGTTCTGGTGCTAATGAAGCATCTGTTCACTCATTCATGGGACACACTAATGTAAAGGTACCCATTCTATTCAAACTTTGCTTCTTTTGCTTCATTTCAAGTCCGGATCTTTTAGATAATAAACACATTTCTGTTCTTACAATGTGTGTAGAATTTTGTCGGATTATCGGTCTCTAACGGCTATCTAGCAACAGGCTCGGAGAGTAATGAGGTATGTCTCAGAACTTTTGATCTGATGTATCGTGATATTTGATCTGATTTTTTTTGCAAAAGGAAGAGCTTTGATCTTAATTGTTCTAAAAAGAAGAACCTTTTGTTGAAGTAAGTTTTGTTGTGCTTCACTGGACATGTTTATGTGTACCACAAGGCATTTCCAATGCCGTTTTTGTCATACAAGTTTAAAAATATAGACCTGTGTCGGGGCTCGAAGTAGACGATGCCTCTCAGTTCATATCATCAGTCGCTGGCGCGGACAGTCTTCCACCTTAGTTGCTGCAAACTCCACCGGCAACATTAAGATTCTGGAGATGGTATGAACCAATGCGACTCAGAGAAGAATGGTACTTTTTAGAAGTTTCTCATTCTTGGTTTTGGTATATGAAACAATTTTGGGAGAGGGAGAGAGTAGAGAAAGTGGAAACAATGTTGCTACTATAGAATTATGTATAGAAGAATACAGTATATGATCTTTGTATATGTATAATAGTTATTATAAACCCTAATTAAAGAAGTAAGTAACTTGGGATACAAGTAATCTTTAATATCTTTGAAAAAATGCCATCAATCTGTGTGTATATATATAGCCTACAACTGCAAGTTTCTCCCCCCAAGCTTGGTTTCTCCATCCCACAGAATTTGATTCTATTCACACTGATTTTTTCCTGATTTAGTCTATGTAACTAACCTATCTACAAGCCCCTTGAGCCTCTCAGCCCCAGAGCTAAGTCTGATCTTAGCCACGTCTTCGACAACCGAGCACTCCGGTTTCCCACCGCACCACCCGCCAGGAGTGAAACCGCCTTCATTCATCCGCATAAGCAGTTCCTTATCGATCTTATCCAAAGCACTGTCATTTTTCCTGAATTTCCGAGCAAATGCAGCACCACTCGCAGTCATCTGTCCCATGTCTCTTACGGACAACAAGCGAGGATGCTGCCTCGACAGTCTGTGCCACGTGATGAAGTGAAGATCACGGTTCACCACGGTTTTGGAGAACTCGGGTATGTTACATATGACCGTGTGGAAGTAACTTTCAGGAGAAGAAACAAAATTGGTGTAATACATCAGTAAAGTTCTTGGTAAGTTATCCCAACCCGAAATGATGTACTCCACGAATGAGCACGATAGAACCATCCATCCTGATCCTGGGAAAGAGACCGAGAAAATGTTTCAACCTTTATTTCAACAAGAACAGAGTAAATATGTTTTTAACTTCAGGGTTAGGAGAACGATACTGACCGGTATGTAACTTAAATGCAGCTGGTAAACTTCGACGACTTCTGACCCAAATTATGTCCGATTTGTTAAGCATGTAGAGTCCACGATCAATCATTAATGGCACTAGGCAGGTTGCAAACCCTGCGCAACCGGCATGTAACTTAAATGCAGCTGGTAAACTTCGACGACTTTTGACCCAAATTATGTCCGATTTGTTAAGCATGTAGAGTCCACGATCAATCATTAATGGCACTAGGCAGGTTGCAAACCCCGCGCATGCGCGGGGTCGGTTTCTTTGCTTAGTTCTCTTTTGTTGGTCATAATATATTTTCTAAAAAATGTAGTTCGCAAATTACTATTTCAAATTTTAATGAAGGTTTTACAATTTATATGTTTATAGTTTTAAATATGTAACACAATGTAAAACATGCGGAGTGTAATGTATTAAACAAAGAAATGAGAAGTAGGCCACTACAATCGCTCGATTTGTTGAGGTTGTTCTTCAATCTGCGCGCAGGTTGCTGTGGAAAGATGTAAATAAAATTAGTTCGGAGCGTGTATTTGTAATACCTTTTACGTATAAGCATTGTTAGTGATTGGAATGTTAAAACAGTTTACTTTACTTTCCCTTCTTCTTACGCCTCAACCATTAAATCTGGCAGTTCCTCATCTTCATCGTCATCTGAATGTGATAATACTTGGTTAGGCATTATTCTTTTCTTAAATTTAAAGACATGATTATATTTGTAGATTTTTCAAATAATGGAGATAGTTTCTTAATTTCAGCAAAAGGCAGACCGTGGAAAGCTTCTTTGTACACAATGTTTGTCACATAGTTTTTCTCCTTGTTGTTTTTTGAGGTGTCTAACACTTGAAGTCCCTTTGGCGTGGTAACTCTGGACAGTGCGACGTAAAGTTGTCCGTGCGAGAAAATCGGATTAGGTAGGTATAAAGCGACCTTTCTTAGAGTTTGCCCTTGACTCTTGTTGATAATTATGACGTACGATAGTCGTATGGGGAACTGCCGCCTTTTAAGGTTGAACGGGTGTTCGGTATCATTGGGAGACAATATTATTCTTGGAATCAATACTTTGGACATCTCCTCAGTTGGGGTTAACATCTCTGCTTCGATAACTTTACTCCCCATGTGCGTCACAATTAGCCTTGTCCCGTTGCAAAGTCCTTTTTTCGGATGGAGGTTTCGAATGAACATTATGGGTGCACCCACTTTCAGGCAGAGACGGTGTGCTGGAATTCAAGGAAACTCTATCGAGAATGTGCAGTCCGTCCTCCTGGCATCAGGAATGCAGCAATTGCAGAAGATGTTACTGGTACGACTCGTTTTTCCCTTGCTCTTAAGGCTGAGATGATAGTCTTGTACAAAAACGTTTTTCCAGTTCCGCCAGCACCGTAGATAAAGAATAGCTTCCTTTTTTTCAAGCACCGAATTCATGACGTCATCGTAAATTCTCCTTTGCTCAACGTTCAGTTTAGGCCGCAAAGTCCCATGAAGGGCTGTTTCTTCCGCTATGTTGAACCGCGAATCTTCGTAAAGGTGTTTATTGTTCAACTCATCTAGTACACTTTGGTTAAGTTTTAGCGTGTCTTTAAAATCGATCAATGACCTTCCATGCTCCCGAAATTCAACCTCAAAATCTATCAAAGTGTATTCCTTCAGCTGTTGCTCATGGAGCTCCAGATTTGGGAAGTTCAAAGCTTTCTGCTGTTTTCTCAACTGGTCTTCAGCCTTGTCTTTCCAGCAATGTTCCCATAGCTTGACTGGTTCGGATACCTAGCAGTATATTAACAGCATCGCGAATAACGTACAGAGCATATATGGAGAAGACCATTGTGCTGATTCGTCCATAATTTCGTGCCATTCTTTGTCCTCTTCTAGTAGTCCTCTAGCGTAGCATGCAGCTTTGTAGCTTTCATGTAATACTCCTCCAACTCTTTTCAGGTCATCGAAGCTTTCCGATCATCTGACAGTGTTCACCAAGATTCGTAGGTAATACTTATCACCAGATGCGGGGTGTATGTTGACAATTCTACCGATATTCCCTCTCACCTTTCTTGAATGAAACATTTTAATCGTATTATCCAAAACAAAATATTTCGGAAGCTCTACATACCTCATCTTCCTCACATCTGGGTACATCTTACAGAGCTCGAACCACTCTGTTAACATTTTTCTTGCCATGTTTGTAGCGGGATTTGACGTTCTCGAGATCTTCGTCTTGTCCAAATATTGCTGTCTGCTCTCCTTCTAGGTGCACTTGTAGTTTAATCACTGCAAGGTTGTGGTGGTGAATATCGAATGCGAATATTCTTCACATCGACTCGCACGCTGATAAGTAACGACAATCTATAAACTCTGTAATTTCATTTTGGTTTTTTCTCCCTTTTTCATCCTTGTTGCTGCTAGGGTCTCCAGAGATTCCTTTCTGTATGATCACTGTTTCCCTGTTGACACCTTTGTGATGTATTTGAAGAGATACTTGATAGCGCTTGACTTGTTGCACCATTCTACGTTGATATGAGCTTTGTATTTCTAAAAGATCTGCACGTTGTGCGGGACGACATATCGGTTATCGAGGTTTGTTTTCCCTTTTGTTATAAATCTTCCATCCTCACTTCTCTTGTAAATAATGAAACCATTATCGTCCACTTTAGTTGAATGCACAAACTTCTTAGGGTAGTTTATTTAACATTCTCCTTTCTTCATGCATGGTGAACTCGCCCGATCTGCACCACATGGTCCATGCATCACTTGTTGCTCCACAAGGTCGTATCCCTCTGGGTCTTTGTTTTTGTCTGGTATCTCTGCCGAAATGATTTTTGTTGATTTCTTCTGTAGTTGGCATAATATTCCCCTATGTTAGCCATAGCAAAATGTGTGCATGATATTTTTGTCGAATTCAAAAATAAGCTCCTTACAAAAGATATGTAGATTGTGTGAGTTGTCAAAAACAGAGACGGCATAAATATTGATGTGAATACGACCCCGAACAAAAGACGTGTAGATTGAGTGAGTTATAAAAAAAAAGGAAAAAAACATTGATGTGAATACGTTTAATGTGTGCTACTAACCTCCAAATAGTTTGGGATTAACAGTCGTTACGATCATAACTGATTGAAGGTGATTTTCTGAATGCATATGGGATCGCAAGGTGGCAGCTAGATCATCCCAAAGATAGAGACAGACTGTGACTTCCCTACAAAACAGTGACATATACATTTTTGGTTCATTTTAGTAGGTTGGTCAATGACGGGGACATTAGAAACTGGAATAGTATGGTTACATTACTTTGCAACACACGGAAGCGGACGACAAGCCTTTGCGCGGATATGGGGTCATCAAGGTTTGATCCTTGGAGGAACTTAATTTGTCCAACCACATCTGCAATTACGATTACAATAAAATGTAAGATTTCAAAATTCCCAATGCATTGAAAATGCAATGGATACTTTGCTTAACTGGAATGATACCACTACAGAATTTGAACACTTAGGCAAGATATAGGTTTGTAAGATAGTTCAAAAAAGCTGGTCTAAATGTCTATGTAATCATGGTCTTCTAAATATAGACAAGGCAGAGTATTATATACCGGGCAATTCCAAGTTTGTGTTGGCAAGGGCTTGGAGATGATCAAGGTTTCTAAGCATGAACGTCATTCGCTCAATTAAGATTGAAGGTTCTATGGGAGCAATTGTGGTGTGTCCATAAAACGGATGACGAAGGGACTCTCGGTTATTTTGTACATCTTTGTACAACGGCCGATGTCAAAAGGGGCTATACGATAGATCAGTCCTTCACGTAAAAGTTGACGATATTGATTGGCAAGTGTTGTAGGAATGAAGCCATGGATAGCAGAGTTCTGTAAGAAAGGATGGGTGAAGAGAAACAGAAAATAACATCAGAATACACTTGTAAAATCATAAGAGAGAATATATTCGAGACAAATTACCTTCTCATCAAGGAAGAGAAGGGTGATGCCCATGAACTCATTAATTCGGTTGATATTTCAGGAATCCCAGAAACTGAGAAGGCGACAAACGACTTCCTGATTTAAACGGCCAAGATGGAAGTCGTTGAAACGAACGTGGCTGGTTTCAATGGGAACAGCAACGAAATCGACAGAAGCCATATCGAACTTGAAGAAACAGTTTTCTTTACCATGCCGTTGCAAGACAAAGCAGTGGATGGGAAAGATTTGTGAGTGAATTTGGGTTTGGGGAGTGTGTATTTGTAGTCGAGAAAGAGAAACGGTGGAACAAGGCCATGCGTTGTGTTATTAATGGTATGGTATGATCATTTGCGGTGTAAATTATAAGGAAGTTGATTCAGTCGGCCTTTAACGCCGTTGATTACGGCCGAAGACGAAGGGTCCGAAAGCTGACGCTAAGTTATGGAAACACGAAGGAGATAGGAGAAGTCTGACTTGGGCTATGAATCTGTTTGAAGGAAATTGGTGGGATTTTGGGAAATTGGGCCTATGGGGAACTAGTGGGATTTTCTCTGTCGATCTCGTTGTTTATAACACGTGGCATTCCTAGAGTGAAGACGTGGAGCAACCTGTGGAGAGTAGGTTCCGCTTTTATAAAAGAGATTTTTCATGAAGCAAAAAGCCAAAAAATGTATTTCTAACTTGGGGGAATTTCAAAAATACACTTTCTTTGGTACACTTTTTCAGTTTTGCACTAGTAAGGGAATCATTTTCATTTTTACACTCTCTCAATTATGAAAATGACTAAATTAACCTTACCACAAACATTCCCTCAAGTCTATCTTCAACGTCGACCTAGCGCTTGAATCCCCACCTCAATCTCTCCATAAAAACAATCTTCATCTCGATCTCGACGACAATCTCTTCTCACCGGAACAGAATTGATTTCTGTTAATTACTTCATCTTCAAGACGCCAGAAGGGAAGTACAAGCTCCACTACGAGAAGACGCATTCATCTGGTCTCTCCTTCACTACGCACATGGCAAAACCGTCACTCAGGTGAAGATTTTTGTTTAGGGATTCTTTTTTGGCTATTGATTGATACTTTGATTCGTTTCTTCGATTGGAATGCGTTTTGGGTTTTGATTTCTCATTTTCTTTTTCCAATTCGGAAAATTGAGAGGATTAGCATCAGTCATGACACCTTTGCTATTGAAATTTGAATTGTAATGCTTAAGGTTGTTACTTGATCAATCGGCTTCACTAGTATTGCTGCAAATGAGAATTTCCTTTTGCGTGCCTGTAATGATGGAATTGGGGAATGTTCGTTGTCAGGTATCTCTAGCTCAGCTTAAGGAGAGAGCTGCTCCTTCGACTTCAACTGGTACTTCCCCGGGTGACAGTGCGAGTAGCTGATTCCGTTCTGTAACAGCGAGATTGCTAGGCACTGGAAACGGGAACCGTGCATTTAGTTTTGTTGGAGGTAATGGAGGGAGCAAAAGTGCCATTACAAGCTCAAGGATTAGTGGCTCCTTCGCTGCTTCTAATTCAAGCACGTCGATGACGAATACAAACTTCGATGGGAAAGGAACCTACTTGGTCTTCAATGTGGATGATGCTATTTTTATTTGTGACTTGAACTCACAAGATAAGGTAATTACTTCTGATCGTTTCTTTTCTTCTCAAAACTTGTATGTAGTGTTCTACTGTTTCAGATGTAATGAATTGGGAAATTTATTTGGATGTACGTAGGATCCAGTAAAGTCTATCCATTTCAGTAATTCAAACCCTATGTGCCATGCTTTTGATCCCGATGCTAAGGATGGGCAAGATTTACTTATTGGGCTGAATTCTGGGGATGGTAAGTTGAATTTAAGCTCCTTTTTTTTAACCTCTGATCTAGATGCCTTGTTTCGTGGATTTATAGTTATGATGTGTTATTCTAGTGCACACTGTATCACTGCGGAATCTGGTTAATATGCTTTCATTGTTTTTATGTATGCAGGCATTGCGACAGGAGTTGGAGAAGAAGGGATGGGAATTGACGTGAATGCAACCTTATTGGGTTGCTTTATTATGATATAGTAGTAGATCCTATATACTGTTTGATTTTGAATTTGTAAGTCTTGATTCTTATTAATTTTGTAAGGCCTTATAAAATATTTGTAAGGTTTAATGAATAAAAACAAATGTTAATTTTGTAAGGCCTTAAACCTTATTTTGTAATGCCTTATAAACTATATTACATGTAACTTAATAACTATATACCTTATGTGAAATTTATATGAGGTTTATAAAACTTTTAATAAGGGTTTATAAATCTATTAATTATAATATAGTTGTACACTTATAAGGGTTTATAAAACTTTAAAACACTAATGAATAACTATATACCTTCTCTTTACACATAGGTTAATGGTTCTATACTTTGTGGAATTTATAGAACTTTATAAATTATTTATAAGAGTTTATAAAATCATTTATAAGGGTTTATAAAATTATTTATAAATGTTTGTAAATATATTATAAAAGTTTATAAGTTCATTTGTTGTAAAAAAAACTTATTTATAAAGGTTTATAAATCATTTATAACGGTTTATAAAATCATTTATAAAGTCTTATAAAACTATTTCTATAATCTTATAAAACCTAGAACTATATATCAAGCCTTATAAAATATTTATAAAGCTTTATAAAACAAATTATAAAGCTTTATAAATGTTTGTAAAATTTTATAAAACTATTTATAAAACTATTGTATATAAAACCTTATAAAATTATTTCTAAAGCCTTATAAAACATTTTGTAAGGGCTTATAAAGCTCTTACTCAATGATGTTTAGCGTATTATAAAAAATTTGTAAGGGTTTATAAATCATTTATAAATGTTTATAAAATTTTTATAAGAGCTTATAAGTCTACTTATGATCCTAAGGGCTATTATCAACAATCCTGAAACCATAATCTTCTTACATTATATAAAACCTTTTAAACAAGTAGAGAAACATAATTTAAGATTACTATATATCATTTATAAGGGTTTATAAATAATTTATAAGAGTTTGAATAGTATTTATAAGAGGTTATAAATGCAGATTCAATGTTTTCTTCCCTAAATTATCATTTTCTCAGGCAAATCACAAAATAAATACGAAAGAAACTAAATCACACAAGATCTAAATTGATTCATGCTCATCAAAACCAACCAAATCTTTTGAAATCAAGTCAATATGGAGTAATTTCTCTTATACAATTATAAATAGATTTATAAACCCTAATAAATAGAAAGTTATACGGTTTATATAATTTATAAGTCTTTATAAATATACATATATACAATTATAAGAAGATTTATAAACCCTTATAAATAGATATATAAACCCTTATAAATTGATTTATAAATATCATTTATAAACACTAAATGTTTAGAATTGCACTTTATACAAACGTTATATTTATCAACATCTATACAAAACTTTATAAAGCCTTTATTTATAAATATTTTATAAGTGTTTATAACATTATTATAAAGCTTTATAAAAGATTAAGATTATAAAGCTTTATATAAGATTTATAAAGCCATTATAAATAAGTTTTATAAGGGTTTATAAATAAGTTTTATAAAGGTTTATAAAATATTTCTAAAGGCAAGTAAATCATTTACAAACTATTATAAATAATTTATAAGGATTTCTAAAGTTGTATTAATCAATAAGAGTATGGATTAAATCTACATATGATGCTAAAAACTGAATTTTATAACACAGAGTCAAGAGGACACAACATAGTCTTCATAGTTTTCATAACACGATGTGCCAGTGTAAGCCTCATTGTTCCAGTTCCACAACATACATCGAAGAGTAAAGTGTCGGGACCAATATCAGCCCAATCTCCAGCAAGTGAATATAACTTCTCTGCCGCGCCGGTATTAATCTGGATCAATCATTTTGAAATCTATTACAACAACACCACTTAAACCAATTTATCAAATATGCATCAATCCAAATAGCAGATGCGCAAAGAACATGGCCACATTCTTCAGCTTAGTGGTGTCGAGACAGTGAACTGTTGCATAATGCTGCACAAACAGACTCTCAAAATATGCTCTATATGTTTTGCTTCTTAGGCAGAACCTGTGCCCCAAGTGGCCATAGAAGGAGCGATGAATTCTCTCCTCAGTGCAACATCCGAGGATCATAACGCATAGCTCCATCTCCTGACCTGGTTCGAGTCCGATTTGGAGCAGTTTATGTACTGCGTCCTCGAAGCTAAGGCTTGACATTACTGTTAGATAAATTGTCCTCCTTAGGTTGACAAGATCAGTTTCTGTACGATCTTGTATGACGGTCCCTTCTTCTTCTTCTTCTTCTTTATTGATATATTGTGGGGGTATAGAATTGTGGGGACTGTTTGAGAAAAAGATTGAGACTTTTCTTGTTGATGAAAGCATCAGTTTAAGCGAATAATCAACAATATAGCAACATGTATTTGATTCCATCATTCTTCCCTGAAGCAAATCAGAATAAGTAATCATTATCAACAAAAAATGTATTTGGCATGCAATGATGATTGCAGCACATAATATTTATTTAAGCGATAGATATGCATTTCCTAGTCCCAAGGGAAATGTTTTTGCTAATTTTGCTTCCGTTGAGAAATCGTACCTGATGATTGGTCTTTGCCCCGAATAATCTGGCAATAGCTCCTTGTGTTGCGACTCTCCACAGTTACAAAACCCCACAATAGTTTACAACTCCGCCCGAGAGGTCAAGCAAGTTCCGCTTGTACGATCGGAAGGCGATGAGAGAAGAAATAAAGACGGCGAGGATAAGCCTGAACTGAGGCGATGTATCCATTTTCCAGTGGCGGAGAATCTGATGAATGTGGATCAAGCTCGAAGATTCAGTTAGTTTGGAATCTCCACTCTCCGCCGTGAAAGGCAACGGCTGATTGAACCTGGTACCGTTCAATGACAAATCGTTGGTTTTGAATCACGAATCTAAGAATAAGAAGAAGCCTCTCAGCGCTACAGATCTATCTCCAGCTCCGATGCACAGATCTAATCTCTGAGTCTGCCTTCCCGGTGCCACTTTGCCGAGAGCACGACGTCAGTCTTCGGCGGTGGCTACTGTTTCGCTCATCGGAGGATCCATCTGCGAAGAGGAAGAAGACGAGAGAACGTAGATTAGTTTTTTTTATTAATTAGATCTATGATTTTTTTAATAGATTCATTAAGGGTATAATAGACTTTTCGTCCATTAAAAATAAGTGTATTTTTGCATATCATTTATGAGTGTGTATTTTTAAAAAGTGGTACTTGAAAAGTGATATTTGTGATAATTTCTCTTCTAACTTTTAACCTATTACAAATACAAAATATAATACACAAAGGATACAGTTATTCAAACATCAATCAGCACAACATATAATCTTACATGATACAATTTTTCTAACATATAAACAAAAAATAATTAATACAACAAACAACTACGCTAATAAGATATATTACGCATAAAAAACTCTTAAAAACCGAATAATTATTATAACAAACTAATCAATTAAAAAACAATTGCCCCGCACATAGTGCGGGTAAATCCCTAGTATATTTGCATTACTTATAAATGATACAAACGATATTTGTCTCACTTACAAAAGCATCTTAATATTTGGTGATATAAACACTATACATCAGTTTCAAAAATTGTTGCAAATATTTGTATCGATTAAAGTAAGCAATGCAAATATGTGTCAATTGGGAAAAATGATGTTTTTATTTGTGACGGTTTCAATAACTGATGTTAAATGTTTATATCACTTGTATATAATTGATGTAAAATTTGTATCATTTTTATAAGTGATTCTAATTATTGCATCACTTTAATTAAACGATGAAAAATGTTTATATCACTTAAAAAGAATGATGTTAAAATTAGTATCGATTTTCATAATTGATTCAAATAGTAGTATCATTTCCAATAACCGATATAAATCGTTATATGACTTCTTAATAACTGATAGTATGTTAATGTCATTTGTCATAAACGATGTTTTGATATAATTATATAATATATATTTGAAATTAGATTTTTATTAATAACTCTAAAATGTTTTACATAAACATAATAAAAGACACACTATCTACAGATTTCTAACATAGCTTTATATTTGCAGCTGTCTTCTCCCAACATTGAGGAGAAACAAAGACAATAGTCTTTGTAGAAATCGACCACGAGGATAGAAATAGAACATAAAAGTCAGAGACGAGTGATAAACATGCCCCACCTTTGATGGCTCTGACTTATCCACAAGATACCACTTGGTTTTTTTTCAAATTCAAGGTTTCTTGATCTCCATCTTCATAGATAACCTGATAGTCATACGACAATAAAAACATACAATAAAATGACCTGAAGCATATGAAAGAAAGATGTACCACTTAGGAGACTATTTCAATAGGCTAATGGTTCGCCACTTAGGAGCCAAATATAGTTGGCCTTACCGAATGTTTTTTTTTCAAGTAACTTCACCTTTATAATGCATGCAGTAAAAATGCAATAATCATCCGAGGTGTTCGTCCAGTTTCAGCTCCTTAAACAATGCTTACCTTTTATAAAAAGGCCACCAGACTATAATTTTTGATCCAACTAAATTTTCACCATAATTTCGTGCCTGCCATGGAATTGACACAGAACGAAGATACAGAAGCATCACAGAAGGGAACGGATAGATGTACAACACAATGAAAATATCTCCAGCATGAAGAGATACAAATCTTCTACCATGCATAGTTAACTAACTACTGCAATTGGTAAAACATTTATTGTTTTCCATATTCCTTGATATGAGCAACAAACAACGGTTACTATACATGAAATTATTAAAGCATACTTTCTGTGTGCCTGGACTATGCTTTCTCTTTGAGTTTTTGCTAGCAGTTTTCTCTGATGGTTGCTTCACTTCTGTCTTTGACTTTGAGACTAACCAATGAAGACCAATCCAAGAACGACCACAAATTCTTTAATTAGACAGAAAAAGAGACTGTTCCTTTACCTCCTAATGCTGAAGAAGAGCGATTCTCTGATATAGCAAATGTAACAAAACTCAACAATATGGGAAAATGAAACAAAAATGAAGAAAAATTAAGCAAAGACAGACTCCACTCAAGCAAATCAAAACCAAGCAGTACAGATTCGGAAGGAAACATGAGAGATTGAAGAGCGAGTTCTCAGAGTTGGAGGAAACATAGAAGATTGTTGAGTTGCACAACAGGTATATGAGACTCACAGCTCGTCCCTCGAGCCTCAAATCTTTCTGCTCAAAAAGCCAAATCTGGATCCGAGCTTTCTGCATCATAAGCACAAACAAACAAGAAACGATTGAGAACCAGGCTAATTTAACTAGTCGTGACGGAAATTAACGAGTAATCGATGAACCTACACTTTGGAGAAACGTGAAAATCTGGTTCTGAATAAAACCTTAGATTGGGCTTTCGGGAGAAGAAGACAAAAACATGGTGGCATTTCCATCTGATGCAAGAGAGTGCATCAACCATTCCTTGAACATTATCGAACTGGCAAACTAGATCCGGTGCATTTGGCTCCATTGCCGGCGACGAGTTCATCTCACTCCCCCTCGCTTCCTCGTCCTCAGCTTTTCCAGATCTAGGTCGATGACCTATAGAGTTTTTAGTTTCAGTACAATTGAAACCGACAAACAAAGAAAAGATCTATACGAAGGTTGGTTTGTGGTTAAAAACTTAAATTAATTTCAATTCGTTTTAGATATTTTAATTATCAAATTTGAAGTATAGGTAACTTGTTTAATTAGTTGAATCTTTTTTTATTGAATAACAATAATTATTTAATTAGTGACAATTATTTTAATTGATGCCAATTAAAAACAAATAACATCAATTTTCCGTAATCAATGTAAAATAAAAGAATAGTTACATCAGTTTTTCGAAATCGACACTAAATTACATAATTATATTAAATCTAATTAATTAAATTTTATTTGCATCACTTATTATTGATTTAAAATTTGTATCAATTTTAAAAAGTGATTCTAACATTATTTTCAAATACATCGACTGTGTAATTAATGTAAATTTATATTTTTGCATCAAAATTTAATAAGTGATACAAACTAATAGAGATTTATATCAATTTTAATAAACTAATGCTAAACAAGTCAATAATAGCATCAATTATCATAATCAATTATCATAATTGATGCTAATCCATGTAGTTTGTATCACTTACTAATAAGTAATTTAAATTAGTATCACTTAATATAATCTTTTTTTGTAGTGTCTGCGGAGTACGGCTTAGACCAGAATATTGTCAACATAGAGTTATCATATTGGTTGGATGATGGTGTTGCTGAGGCCAATGGAAAACATAAAGGGTCCATTGAGATTGCATCAAACAGCGAGTACATAATGTTCCGTTCGCTGTAGAAAATTGATAAATCTGTGAATATGTTTGTCACATTGAGAGAGTTACGAGGGGATGTGCTTGTTATTATGGGATGGAAGGAGTCACTACGACCGGAAACAAATACATGTAACAAAATTTTGGACAACGAAACAGTTTTGGATTTGGCATGGCGGTTAGAGGCCGCTGTGGCAGCCGCATTAGACAGGGATGGTATCCCTGATGCTGTTCCAGAATCTCATAAGTCGACCGTTGAACCCTCTTCTGTATCGGGTCTTCATAGTCTGCATTCAACAGATAAAGATTCGGATAAGGAGGATGAAATTTGGACGCTACCGCTGATCGCTCCGAGAGTTACAAAGATGATGGTGACACTGATGACGAAGATAACAATGATGGGAATGTAGATGATAACATTGTAGGGGATAGTGGGGATGATGACGATTATTATTGGGAGTGGTGGGGTGATTTTGTTCTTAGGGATGGGGCAGACGTCGAATAAGCCGAGAAAGCAGGTCATACTTGTGGAGGAACAGGTGGTGCAGTACAGCCGAAAGAGAGTGCCGAAACCAGGAAAAATGTAGCAAGAGTAGAGGATGAAATTGTGATGGAAACACCTCCCAAAAAGGAAGAAAATCCGCCTCCGATGGCTGTTCCATGTCATTTAGATAGTAGGTCTGCTAATGGCGGGAAAGCTTTGAAGTCTGGGATAAAGATTGTCAATATGTATGGATTTGCGGATGTGAATGCTATATTCGATAGTAAAAGATTAAGAAGTCAGGACATTGATTTCAGTGAAGAAGATAATGTTTTGTACGTGGGAAGACAATTCAAGAATAAGGAGCATTTCAAAACAACTTTGGCTACAAATGCGTTAAAGAATGTGTTCAGGTTCAGGATCCACAGGCATGCTTTGCGTTATACTGTTGCGGTTTGCATTGATAAAAGGTGTGACTGGAGGGTCCGGGCTGCTCATGTACCGGGGTTCGGAAATTTATGAGGTTACGAAGGCCGCTATGACACATACATGTCAAGCAGTGACAAGAGGCCAGTACAAGAAGCACGCAGCATCGAGAGTAATTGCGGCACTCTTGAGGTCAAAGTATGAGAATGAAATTGCTTGTCCACGTGCAAAAGATATACCTGAAATCATGGTAACTGTGCATAGGGTTGCCGTTTCATATTATAAACGTTGGAAAGCAAGGGAGCTGGCTATTGCAACCGCCCAAGGAATAGAGGAAAGCTCCTTCAAGTTGTTGCCTCCGTATTTCCATGTTCTTACACACGCTAATCTAGGATCCATTTGTCATTTAGCCACAATTGTGTATGGGAATAGAAACAAAAAGTTTCAATACACATTCATGGCATTGAAAGCGTCTATTGATGGACGAGGACATTTGAGGACAGTCGTCGTGGTGGATGGAACTCTCTTGTTTGGGAAATACAAAGGCTGTCTGCTGACTGTCAGTGGCCAAGATGCTACCTACCAAATATTCCCTACAGCTTTTTCCGTTGTTGATTGCGAGAATAACGAGTCATGGAAATGGTTTTTCGAGAAGTTAGTAGACATCATCGCAGACACAGAGGATTTGACTATTATTTCAGATAGGTGTAGCTCTATCTATAAAGCTACAGAAAAATTGTATGCACGTACAATTTAATGTCAAGTAATATCGCCCAGTCTTTGAACAATACACTACTTCCAGCGAGTGATAGTCCTATCGTTGCATTGTTTGAATTTATCCTACGGATGCTATGTAGAAGGTTTGAGAGTAGGAGGGTAAAATTAGCGAAAATTCAAGACGATATTCCACCAGATGTTGATATAGTTTTAACAGAACACTTTCGGAGTTTTACCATTGTCGGCATGGGAGTTCGAAGTAAATTATGTAGCAGGTGGTGGACGGCACCACATTTCATTGGAAAACAAGACGTGTTCTTGTCTTGAATTTGATTTGTTGAAAATCCCATGTCAACACACAATTGCAGCTGCAACTAACCAAGGACTGCCTTACAAACACTTTGTTGATTCACTGCATTAAAAATCATGTGGCAAAGAATGCTAGAATTGATCATAGTACCTGTCTCAGATCCAGATGACATTTACATGCCGAGAAAAGTTTAAGACGAGGTTATTCTCCCACCTCAGTCAAAGCGACCCCCAGGGAGACCCGCGAAAAAACGAAAGGAATCTGCTGGCGATTTTCCGGTATGTAAACCGTACCCTCTAATGTAGTAGTAGGAATGTTAATGTTTATCAATATTTATGGGATAAAATATTTGTTGCTTGATTGATAGCAAGCTGCCAAAAAGAAGCCCAATAAGTGTTCAAGATGTGGTGTACCAAGACACAATTGCAGCACCTGCTCCAATCTGTTGCCATGATCCATGAAATTTCCTCTGTTTCTCAAATTTTATTTAATGTTCAGGACTTTAGTATATCATACTATCTCCGTTATCAACTATTACTTTGAAAAAAATTACTTTATGAAACTTTTACTTTCGTTTAACTATATTTGTACAATATGACATATAGCAAGTGTACAAATATGGTGTCTTAGGACTGTGTACAGATATGGTGTACAGGCTTGGTGTACAGCTATGGTGTACAATAAGGACTCCACAAAAATATAAATAAACATGCCGGATTAAGGGACATTGTAACTCTGTAAAAGAGTAATTAAACGAGGTGAAATTGAACATTGTCACCCTTTTACAACAGCATACACCGTGAACAGATATGGTGTATAAAGGTTGTGTACAGATATGGTGTACAGGCTTGGTGTACAGCTATGGTGTACAACTGGATCTCCAAATAAATAGAAATAAACATGCGCCGGATTAAAGGACTTTGTGACTCTGTAGAAGAGTAATTAAACGCGGTGAAATTGAAAATTGTCACCCTTTTTGATGCTGCGTATTTTCGGGTGTGAAAACAACAACCAAATGTTATTTTATCGATCCACGAGGAAAGCAAGAATAGGCACACCAAGAGTACAGGATTCTAATCGAGCTAAACGAATCAAGATTGTTTTTGTTTTTGGTTTTTTAATAACTAGTAATGAAAGCGAAATCGGTTGTAAAGATAATAATAAACAAGCGTTAAGTCAAGGAATATCTCAGGAGATTCAGAGCAACGGATCAAACAACTATTCAGGCGATGATTAAGCATAAATCTAGAACTTAAACACTAGGATAATATCAATCCACTCTCGTGGTATCAATATCTTTGTCTATCAACCTAGAATTCCTAACTCTCGTTGGTACTAGAAATCGTAGACAAGCATTAAGGATAGGTTTAATATGTTCACAATTCTCAATACATCTACTCTCGCAGGTAATGGTTAAATTGCTCACCAATGTTCTTTCTAGCAACCTAGCAACTCTCGCTGTCTAAGTTAAACCTCATATCATAAAATCAAGTGATCATTCGATTTAAGCATTAAGAACAACAAAGGTGAAGATATGATTTGAATAGCCTATTTGTGTTTAACCCTAAAGCTCACGAATTCCTTTGACAAACCTCAACCTAACTAAGAGATCTACTCAGACATGATTAATGAAGAAGATAACAACGAGATTATAAAGTTCATAATAAAAACTTGAATAGATAATGAAAGCTGAATATAAACTTATAAGTACTTAATTAAAGCATAAATATAAGAACTGAATTTAAAGCATAAATATAAGAACTGAAAGTAAAGACTGAAAGTAAAGACTGAAAGTAAAGAACTGAAAGTAAGAACTGAAGGTAAAAATGATAGAACTTGATTAAAGCATAAATATAAAGCTTAAAACAAACTAAATAAAACTTAATAAAAACATAAACATAAAAACTAAAAAAAAGACTAAGAGCAAAGCTCTGAAGCTAGAGAAGAGAGGAGGAAGGAGATGGTGTGTTTTAGAACATCAAGAGTGAGTTCTATATATAGGCCAAGGTGTAGGGGAGTAGGTAGGATGGGGAACGACCGTTCTGGAGGAGAACGGTCGTTCGAGTGGTCGATCGAAGTAGGTGGGTGTTGGTGAGTCGGGGAACGGTCGTTCTCCATGGGGAACGGTCGTTCTCTTCCTTTTTTTGTCGGTAGAGTAGGTGAGACGGAGAACGGTCGTTCTGTTGGTAGAACGGTCGTTCTCTTGGTCTTGTCAGCAAGTGATAGGACTATGGGAAGCAGCAAAGACATACGCTCATTGTTCGAAGCATATCTTCTCAACCACGAGGCTTCTAGGCATGAAACCACTTGGAAAATGTTCTCAGCTCAATTACAAAGCTCCTCATAGAAGAATCAGATCAATCGGAGTATATATGAAGGAGTTATGCCATTTACAAGTTGGGTGTTTTGCAGCTCACGCGAATGGAGACCTCCGAGCATTCAATCAAGGATTCTGATCAGACCAGATGGAATTAGGCTACAAACCGAATTGTTCTACAACCCTGGTCCTTTTCTCGTGTTTTTCCATATTAACTCGACTCGAACATGTCCGTAAACACCAAACTCCATCGGAACTCCATAAAATCTGTAAAAGACTCAAAACAATAGAAAAGACTCGAAAAACCAACGAAAGATGCAAATCAAAACTCAAACCGAATACTAAAAACGAATCAAAATACGTTAAAAACACGTAATATCACTTTTACAGCAGCATACACCGTGAATAGATATGGTGTACAAATGTGATGTACGAGCGTGGTGTACAGGATTGGTGTACATATATGGTGTAAGTAGGAAATAAAAAAAATAGAAATAAACATGCGCCGGATTAAGGGACATTGTGACTCTGTAAAAGGGTAATTAAACACGGTGAAATTGAACATTGTCCGCCGTTTACAGCAGCATACACTGTGAACTGATATGGTGTACTAATACGGGGTGTACATATTTGGTGTACAGATATGATGTATGTAATTAGTGTACGAGAAAAGCCAACACCAAATAGAAAACAGATAATGACTTAGATTAACATAATATTTTACATTTTAAAGTACATATTAAATAAGAGACATATTAACCAACATTGAAAGCATGATAAAAGGATAGCTAAAGGGGGTGTTATAGAACATTATCGCCCAACCGCTGAAATATAATAGTTTCCCCATTTAAATCAGCCTGCATACACGGCATGCTACCCCGTAGATGTTACATTTTCCGTTAAACAATGCAAAATCAAGGTTGTGAAAGAAGGCACATTCGGGAATCTGAATTGTTACATTGTGTGGGAATTCGAATGTCATCAAATAGGTATCCAACATCAAGGGGTCGAAACACCCGAGTTCCCATATCAACTGTTCCCCCACCATGCACACCTTCTCAGATGTTAGATCGCCGTACAATCGCTTGAACACCTGGAAGGTTGCTGATGCCTTGTGTGCATCGCCGAGGCAGACGTGGAAGATGGCAGTCGCAAGCGTTGCGTCAGCGTGGAGAGGGACACTGGCTTGCAAGAGCTGAATAATTTAGCTGCTAAACGTAAAACCTTGTAGTAAGTGGCTTGTTAGTTTCGTGCTGCCAAGCACTTCTCAAAGTAGAGGTGACCTGAAGCACCTATATCAATTTCAGCCGGATCTTGGCATAGCCACCAAAGTTGACACGTCTTCGGCACTTCGTCGGTGAATGATATGTATGTATTTCTTTTGTGGTAAGCTTTTAAGAAATTTCTTAACAATCTTTGTTTCTCGATTGTTTCACCCACAGAAGCTGATTTGGTAGAAATATCGGAGAGTTTGCCAACAAACACATCAATGCTGTCAGTTTCCTTCATCTTAAATCTGTCAAACTCAGCCATAAGTGTTTGCAGTTTTGCTTCTTTGACTCGTTCAGCACCAAGATTTCTCGCTTTGATGGAATCCCACACGTTTTTTGAGGTTTCTAGGTTACCAATTTGTAAGATCAGTGACTCCTGTGTGGACTTGAATAGAAGAGCTCTGGCGAAGTCGTCTGATCCAGGATCAATCGTTTCCCAAACTTTATGAACATGAAGTGTAACTCTCATGTGTATTGCCCAGACAGTGTAATTTGTTTGGGTTAGCATCGGACATTTGAGGGACGACGTCATCTTTTCTTTCGTCACATCGGTGGCTGTTGGAACTAATTCTCCCATGCTGTGAATAGGTTCAGTAGGGACTCACGCTTTTGTATAAACCCTATGGCTCTGATACCAAATATTGAGAATGAATACTTAGATCAAGAGACAAAAGCACTTCTTTTATTAGCTTTAGAAAAACTTACTCAAAACTAAAGCTTCTCAATCTCTCTCTCTCAATTCTCTTAAAGGTATACCACACTTTGGCAAATCTTTATATATATGTTGAGAGTTCCAGGCAATTTCCTTATTTCAGAATAGGTAAACTGACATATTTTAGTACGTAAGTCCTAAATAGAAATTTTCCTAATCCATAATATATTTTACTCTCTGTTTCCTTCTTTGTTAAGTTGTCTTCTTCTTCTTCAAGTTTATCCCAACAATCCAGACATCTTAATGAAGAAATTGCGGAAAAAAAAATTTGTTTCGTTGCGTCGAAGAGAAAGAAGGTTTGGCGGACAGAGTAACAAATCTCGAAATATAAAAAAAAAAAATTTGGTGAAAAGCTTGCTGTCGTGCCAATGAGATAGCCACATATTAATTGTTTATTAATAAACATCACATCTGCCTGTAACGGTCATACAATAGTCAAGAATTTAAATTTGTATCTTCCCTCTGAATTTCAAAAGTTAAATTGAAAACTTGATAAACGGCTACATTAACTGAGCAAAATATATTCTTCATACTCCCATATTCAAAATATAAAACCCTGTAAATTATCGCAAATTTAAATTTAAACTCAAAACAAAATTCTGTTAATCCCTAACTTAAACCCTAAACCCCAAACCGAACCCTTCTACCCGACCCTCAAAATCAAAAAAATTATGTTAATCCCAAACTTAAACCCTAAACCCCAAACCGAACCCTTCTACCTTACCCCCAAACTCAAAACAAAATTCTGTTAATCCCTAACCTAAACCTTAAACCCCAAACCGAACCCTTTTACTCTATCCCCAAACTCAAACCAAAAAAATATTAAATTAATTAAATTCATTAAAACCAAATGGTAAATTGTGTAGATAGTGTACACCTTAACAAATAGATGGCACGTAACAATACTTTCAAACGAATACAATAACGAAATTACTAATGATTGTTTTTTGAAAAACTTTAACGAATAAAATTGGGACATCTGACTATGATTTGAGTGCTTTATCTCCATCCGAATCTACAAACCAGGTAAACCTGTTATGTGAAAAAAAAAAGATTTCTTTTAATTATAAGTATCAAATGGCAACACAATAAACTTTTTAACCAAAAATCTTACATCATTTGTAGGAACACCAGGTTTGTGGATGATTTTCGATATGGACCCGTCACTAACAATCCTAACTTTATTAGGCCCGTCCCACCACCTGTATACTTTCACAGTTGTAATAAAGCGATGAGTGGGTTCCCAGGAGCCAACTTGTAGTTGTCTTTAAGCTCCAAAGCCATACGGCCGCACGCCATACAATCCAACACCTGAGAGCTGCAAATAAACTTAAAAATTTATTGAAAGTAACGTACGTAACAGTGACCTTCCCCAAATAAAATATTTCTATGAGACAAACCACACATACCATGACCCCCAGATCTTAAAGGAAACTGTACCCATCAACATCCCTCTAATTTGCATCGATATGATTTAATTCCCCAACATCGAATATAACACCAATCAAATCTGCAAAAAAAAAAAGTATGAAATTACAAACTTAACCACATTCCATTGCAGAATTATATCGTAGACCAACAAACAACTCACAAAACTGGCGAGAAAGATTTGAAAAAATGAAAAAACATACCAACTAAGAATATGTGGTCCACCGTTCCATCAACGATAGAAGAAAAATGTGTGAATTTGTGGCACGTGATAAGATTTGGTGGAGGAAGTATTTTCTTAACGATTACTTTCAAGAATTTGTATCTTGTAAGGATGGTCTGTTGCTCGAACTCCACCACTAATTTCCTTCGTCCGAATTCCAGCTTTATTCTCCGTAACACGAAACATCATGATGGAGAATCCAGTTATTTTCCTTCAAAAACTGACGATAGTGTGACACCAAATGTCCTCGTAAGGAACATTCAATTCGTACACCCTACAATAAATTACAGGTGTACGACGAAATATTGTTCAACACATACGACGAAATTATGAATTTATGCTGTAAAAATAAACCTTCTCGTCTGCAATGATCAAACCAAGACCATTTTGATCGGGATCACGGAATACTCGTTGAACCCGTGCTCATATGTGCCATCCTGAAACACAAAGTCGCAATTCCTCAAGTACATGACAGTTTTTCATAGATGCAGAATATAAAAGCTTGAACTGCAATTTTGTTTTACAGTTATGGAGTATCTACTATAAAGTTCTGCTGGGGGACATAAGTGTCATATATAAAGGCCAAAAATTCATAACCATCTGGACAGTGGTAACGTTTAAGATACACACAACCAACCGTCGGTGGAGTCGCAACGGTTTACGAGGTTAATGGGTGTTAATGGGTCTTAAATAGCCTTTTAAAAACTTTGAGTGGGTCTATAACAGGCTATGACATATTATTCTGTAAATTTATTACACCCATTGTACCTATCATGCGTACTAGGGCTGGGCATAAATAACTGGAAACGAAGAACCGGAACCGAAGAACCGAAAAAATTTGGTTCGGTTCCGGTTCCGGTTCCACCTTAAGTACCCATTGGATCCTGAGTTGAGAAAGTTTCGGTTCCGGTTCCGGTTCCGGTTCCTACCCTAAACCCGAAATGAAGGACCGAAGAACCGAAAGTATATAAGTATATAAGCATATTAATATATAAGTTTATCAAACTGGAAGAACTATGTGGTTTTCATTTTAGTTTTTGAATTTTTATTGTGGTTTTCTTTGGACTTTGGTTGTCGGAATTGAAGTAATTCGGATATTTAAGTTTTATTTCGGGTAATTTTAGTTGATTTGGGGTACAAAATTGTATTTCGGGTACAAAATGTTATTTCGGGTATATATATTACCTGGAACCGTATGAGAACCGAAAATTTCGGGTACCTTATGGTTCCTCAAATTATGGAACCGAACCGAACCGGAACCGACAGGAACCGAACCGGAACCGAACCAAAAAAATATAAGTACCTATTGGATCCTAAATTATAGGAACCGAAATACCCGGAACCGATTGGTTCCTACCCGGAACCGAACCGAATACCCGAATGCCCAGGGCTAATGCGTACACCGATAACTGTATATAATCACTACGATATGGTTTCCTTTAAACTATGAACTATGTGACGTAAATAAGCAATACTTAGATAAAGTTATCAATTCACTTAATTCTAAAAATCATAAATCCACAGTATACCGAAAAAAATTCTGATCATGCGTACACCTTAGAACTGTATATGATCACTGCGATCTTCGAATATGGTTTCCTTTAAACTATGAACTATGTGACGTAAATAAGAAATACTTAGATAAGATTATCAATTTGCTTAATTTCTACAAATCATAAATCCACCTTATAGAAAAATAAAGTTTCGATCCGTAAAATACCAAACACCGAATACCAAACATAGTTTCGAACACATACGTACAATCATGTAAACTTAAGTACATAAGAGCCAAAAGTGTTTTCATAAATGAGACATTACAAGTTAACAGATTTTGGATTAACTACGCTCAATAATTGAGATAATAATGGTGAGGTAATATTAGATTTAAATTTTGGTGAGGTAATTGAATACGATTGGACCAACTCTTTTATTGGTTGATTAAAGAGATATGAGTTAAATAAACAAAACAGAAAAACAAAAAAGAGGAAGGTGAATGGAAAGTTGTCAAGGTCAATATTGTTTTTCAATAGCAAGTGAAAATGTTTTAACCACTCTGACTTACTGAGTGGCATATCTGTGAATATGCCAACTAAGAAGTGGCGCGATCTTACCAAAATCTAGGGCTGTGCAAATTTCCCAAACCCGAAACCCGAACCCGGTTCCGATCCGGAAAAATTGGTTCGGTACGAGTATGAGTTATAGTGAAATAACTGAATGGTACTTATGAGCCAGATCCAGGGGTTAACCGAAGTTAATGAGTAAGGAAGACTCTGCGGAAACTTTCCTGAGTGTATATACAGGACTTAAGATTTTCTCCCCCAACAAATATTTTTTCCTAAACGATAGTTTTGAATCTTTGATCTTTAAGGATTTTGGAAACTATAAAGATCAGATCATCACAATTTTGATTTCAAATCCCCCAAATCATGTTGTATACTCAAGAATTTTGGTAAGTTATTAAAAAATAACCGAACCCGAACCGAATCCGTATGGGGTTTGGGTTTTTAGCTTACACCCGGAACTGACCCGAATCCGGCATAACCCGAACCGAACCCGATCCAATTATTCGTAATAACCGAATGGGACCTCTAAGCCTAAACCCGAAAACCCGAATTACCCGAACCGAACGGGACCAGGTTATCCGAACACCCAGCCCTACCAAAATCAAAAGTACCCATTTCTCAAAAGCAAAAATAGAAATACCCTAATTAAAAACTTAAAGTACCCTCCTAGCAAGTTTCTCTAAAAGAAAGCCATCGTGATAGCCAGTTTTGGTTGACAAAATTATTTGGCTTAGCCACAGAATGATTCGTGGCAATCCGTGGATATCTGAATTTCACCACGTGAAAAAACACATGTGCACCGTCACCTCAAATAATTAAGTAGAAAGCTAAGTACCCACAAAATAATTCGTGACAATCTGTGGCTATGAGAGAATCCCATGCACGGTCGCTTCAAATCACTCGAACTCAGCATTGCTGTTAGTTATAGCAACAAAAAAATGTCTTAAGTTTTTCATTCTAAAGAGTGGATGTATAAACGTTGAAAGGTTCAGATCGTAGTTTATGTGGGAAATTTATTAAGGAATTAAACATTTTTATTTCTTTTGCATGTAATCAAGTTTCTTATTTAGAGCAGAAAAATTTATTATGTACGTATAAGAAGTGCAAAAATCAAAAGTTCTGCGATAGTGATATTGTGACAAGCGACTTATGTTGAAAGGAATTACGGAGAATTATTTTGTGTTGACGCATTACGGAGAAAATTGTCAATTTGGCGGTGAAACATCGACAAGTGATCTCATGGTGGCAAATGAAATAGGGAATGATCAAGCTTGTGATCCGAATGAAGATTTCAGCATGGTACATGATGGTGTCACTTATTCCGAATTCCAATAACCCATTGACGAGGAAAACCACGACACTGATTTCCAGGCGTTATAAGCAGTAAATCAACCTTTATACGAAGGGTGTGGTGATGGAATTTCTCAACTATACCTGGCCTCAAAGGTGATGAATTGGAAGATCAATTTTAATCTCTCAGAGGACTACTTGGATGATATTGCTCATGTCGCCTTCGGTTTGGCTCTATCCGGTCTGATTCTAGTTTTCCGTCTTGTTTGGACTTCTTTATTGATTTACGTAGAATGCCATGAACAATGTTCCGAAGATCAAATATGCGGAATAGACCTTCAGCTTGTTGGTTCAGTAAATACAAGTTGTAGATGCACGTACGAAGAGTCAGATTGCCGTTTTGGGACATTGTCAGGTCGCCATTTCCTGTTGGAGGATGATCGCGACCTATTGAGTAGTGCTCCAGCTCGGCATTTCCTTCTAGAAGGAGATGGGTGAGTAGTGAACTCGAATGGCAAGCTGAGAGCTCAAGTGGTGAGCTAAGAGCTCAAATGGCGAACTGAGAACTCAAGTGGCGAGCTGAGAGCTCAAATGGCGACCTACATAGTTCAAATTATGAGCTGAGAGCTCAAGTGGCGAGCTGCAGGTCCTCAAAAGAGTTTTCTGGTTCTCCAACGAGTTTTCGGGTCTTTGGACAGCTAGCAGATCACCCAATACTTTGTTGGAGACCTGACTGAGTCTTCTAGAGAGCTACAGGTCCCCATTGGCGACCTGGGTGAGTATCTTGCTGAGCTGCAGGCCCTCATACAACTTTTCAGGTCCTTGAACGAGTTTTCGAGACTTCAGACGAGTTTTTGGGTCCTCAGACAGCGATCAGGTCACTCAATCCTTTGTTGGCGACTTGGGTGAGTCTTCTGGTGAGCTGCAAGTCCCTATTGGCGACCTAGCTTAGTGTTCTGGCAAGCTGCAGGCCCTCAGACATTTTTTTGGGTCCTCGTAAGAGTTTTGGGATCCTTGGACGAGGTTTTGGGTCCTCGGACAGCTAGAAGGTCGTCCAATCCTCTGTTGGTGACGTGGCTAAGTCTTCTAGCAAGCTACAGTTCCCCATTAGTGACTTGGTTGAGTGTTCAGGCGAGCTGCAGGCCCTCAGACGTGTTTCCGGGTCCTCGGACAAGTTTTCTTGTCCTTGGCCATCTTTTCATAACCTGGACAAGTAGCAGGTCGCCCACTATTTGCTTAGAGGGAGATGGCGACCTGATCTTGGTCTTGATGGTCTTAGGACAAGTGTTCGGGTCCTCGGACGAGTTTTCTGGTCCTCAGACGAGTTTTCGGGTCCTCGGATGAGTTGCAGGTCGCTCATTCTTTGCTTAGACGGAGATGGTGACCTGCTCTTGTGTCTTCACCGTTTGACAAGTCTTTCGTGCAAATACTTAGAATTTTTGGTTAGTCAATCTCTGAATGGTGGATTTTGACCGCAATAGTTAGCCCTTCAGCTCAGTATTTCTGTTTGTGGAGTAATGAGCTTTAAGTGAAGTGTTAATTGATATTGATGAACCAAGATTTTAAGTTGTATGCTAAGAGGCGAGTTAAGAGTTTCTTGAACCTGAAGTTGATCTTGGAGTACTTGGCGGACTATAGGAGTTCGTTGATAAGAAGAAGTCCAAGTGGATATCTGTTGGTAGATGCCAGAAGGCGTTAGATGAATGTTTGCATTTTTATTTGAGTGCTCAGAGATTTCTTAACACATTGGTTTCTTGTTTGTTTCGTAGTCTCTCTTGCTTGCATTGGCCCAGCGATTTCTTCAAATTCTTGGGGCTATTTCCAGCGAGTGATGGATGGTTTTGTTAGAGAACTAGTGGTTTCTCGTAGTTTTCTGTATGTATTAGAGTGCGCACTTGGCATGGACCCAATTGGGGATGAGGCCGCAGAGGTCGGAGTGGTGATCTTCAGTGGTACTAACTACCGCACTAACGCCTTGGAGGATTGTGTTATCGCTGATTCCGATTTGGATAATCGGGACCATTTCTCTTTTTGATTTGTACTTATGTTCCTTTCTTTGGTTTGGGTCTTAAACCTTGTTGTATTGTTGACTTCTCAGGATCTTTGAATTCTTTTTGTATGTTGAACTTGGATCTTTTCTGAATCATCCTTTGTTTTATGTTTGTCTTGCACATTTCGATTAACTTGAGTCTCGAGTGTTCTGAAGAGGAAGCTTTATTGGGCACTCAGATCTTCTGGACTAGCGTATCATTGAGGGTACTCTCTGGGTTTAACGCTTGGTGTTTGTCTTTCATGTCTTGGAGCTATCAGTGCTTTCGACCTATGAACTCCTTTCTTTGGTGACACACGTTTATAATCTCGTACCCTAGCCGATTTGGTACTGTGTTCGCGAGATGTCAATCATACCAGTTTTCCTTGGATGGTGTTTACTGGGTTTAGCGAGCTTATTTCGCGGTTTACGCTCTACAGTATTTTCAATCTACAAAACACTCCTGAAGATAAGCTAAATTGAATATCGTCCAGACGATTCCCGCATTTCCGATCAGGTTATGCTTCTTAGTCTTAAAAATGACACGTGTTATTCGTTTCGAATTTGGTATAACAATTTTTTGCAACTTAAGCTTGTAGTCGCAAGTTAGTCACAAGTTGAGTCGCAATGTAGTCACAAATTAGTTGTAATATTACTATTCAAATCTCTAAACCTCAAACACAAACCCTAAAATCTTAAACTATAAAAACAAAACTAACTACTGTAATATTATACTAAAAACTAAGATCACATATATTATAATTCTTAAACTGTTAAACATAAATATTATATAATACACACACAAAAACTTCAACACTTATTTTTTTTGGAATATAATCATTTTCTAAATTCTAAAATTTAAACTATTAAACTCCAACTTCCAAACAAAAATGTATAATAATTATATATACTCAAACAGAAGACAATACTTATAGATTATTTTTAGAAACATGCAAATCTAATTACCTTTTGAATTCTAAACTCAACATTTAAAATCATGAAATTTAAATTAAACTATAAAATATTACACTTCAACATAAAAACTAAACAAAAAACCATAAAATTAAAATATAATTTTTGGAAATTAAATAATTCGGTTTTAGATATGTCATTAAATTAAATGGTTATGTAAATCATGATTAAGATATATATTAAAATGGGTAAAATTTTGAGTTTAGCCACATATTAATCGGTGGTTAGGTTCTATAACCTAAAATCAATAAAGGTACTCTTCTGTGTTGTGTCCTGTGTTCGAAAACGCGGCCGCCTAGCCGCCTAGGCGGCCGGCTAGGCCCGCGGCGGATCTCGACCGTGGCGAGAAGGTCCAACTCGGCGAGTTATGCGGAGACCCGAGTATTGAACGAGTTGAGCCGCCTAAAACCGCCTAGATCCGCCTAGATCCGCCTAGAATCCAAATCGGACATGGAGATAGATGTTAAAAACTCGGTCTAAAACAAAAAAAAACTCTCATTTGCCTTTGTTTACGGCCAGATCTCCAAAGATAGATGTTAAATATTCAATAATCAAGAGCAAATAACATAAAAATCAAGAAAAAGTATCGTATAAAGGGAAGAAAAGAAAGGCGGCCGTCGAAAACTAGGGTTGCAGAGTTTTGGGTAGGAAGGAGATGAATTGGCAATTACCATTTTGTCCCTCATTTAAGTGAAAACGAAAAAACCAAAGACTTTTGCAATATGATGGGTCGAACTCGTGACATATGGCCAATAAAACACGCGCACAACCGCCATACCATATTATATTTATTGCTAATGCTGAACATAACTAATATATAGCCTAAAATAAATCGCCGATTAATTTACGATTAATCCCCGATTTTTCCGCTAGGCGCTAGGCCCAACCTGGCCGCCCGACTAGCGCCTAGCGCGTTTCCGAACCTAGGTTGTGTCTACTCTTATTTTTCTTTCTTTCTTTTGTACGCTTTCTTCCTCCTTTCTTTTTCCTTTTTTTTTTTTTTTCTGCTTCTTCATTTCCTTAACCTTTGTTTCTTTTTTTCACAACAGTAGATCTGTTTCCCTTCTTCTTCCTTTTTCACAACGGTAGATCTGTCAAAGTGTTTCTGGACGGAGATTGAGAAGACACAGACGGTGTCGTTACCAAAACCACCGTAACAGTGCTTGAGGGAAAAATCAGATGAAAAAGAAGGAGCTGGAGAAAGGGAATCACCAGGAGATTATAGCGGCTTAGTCTTTTCGTCTTCCTCTACAAGAAATTGTTGTCCGTTCAGATTGAAGAAGGTAAGATATGAATTCAAAATTTTAGATCTGAGATTTTTTCACCGGAAAAAGGATAAGATCTTGAAGACCTTCAAGGACGAGAAACCATGAGGAATGCTATTGAAGAGATGAACGGCAAAGACTTTCATGGGTGTAGCATCCCTAGGCTCAGTCAAGAAAAACCGGCGGTGGTGGGTATTAGAGAGGCAGTGATGGGAGTTGTTGCAGCGGCCGGCGACGGTGATGGTTATCACAGCGGCGACGATGTTGTTATTACAGCGGCGGTGGTGATACAAATTATTGAAATTATGTTTATTTAGTAGTAATTTAATTATGAGAAATTGCGATAACACACATTGGAGTTTTTGTTCCACTGACACAAGGAAACCAAAGTTCACAACCTAACATTCATTAATAAATTAATGACAACTATACCCTTAATTTAAATAAAAACAGAAACAATTAAAAAAGATCAAAATAAGACTCGCCTGTAATCTCCGATTGAGGATAAAGACGAAGACAGAAGACGAGGGACGACAGAGATGGAGACGAGAGACAACGACGACAGAGATGGAGACGAGAGACAACGACGACTGAAGACGATGGCAATTAGCGACAGAAGACGAGGGAGGAAGGTATATTTCTTCGTCAACTCTCTGCAATGCTGATCGGAGATTTGAAACTCTGTCTGATTATTGAATAGAAAAATTTAAATCGATTTGATTAGATCTGACACTGAAGCGGCGTTACTCAGTCAAAGATCTCGTTCATTGGAGGTGTCTAAGGCTTTAAAACTATTCTCAGGTTTGCTTCTCTCTCTCTCCCTCTCTCATAACATTTTGATTCGATGATGAATAAAATTCGTTTGATGCTCGATTGATTAGGAAAATAGGTGGACAGTATGAAGATTCTTCATTCCCTAATTAATTGTCTTCCTCATAGTTATTTCTATAATATAAGGTTTTTGGACGGATTTGATAAAGGCTATGGTGGTTTTATTAAAGTTCATCTCTATTTTTTCTGATTTGATTTATTCCATCGTTGCTTGGAACTTGATTGAGTAAGAGTGTGTATGATGCTTGCTTGGAAGTTATATTCTGCATTTTGGGGATAATTTTTTTTGTGGGTTTAAGTATTGGCAGTACAATAAGCGTGCTTGTGATTCTAAAAAATCCTAAAATCCTTCTTCTAGATGAAGCTACAAGAACCTTAGATGCAGAATCTGAACACATTGTTGAAGATTCGCTAATGAACCTAATGGCTAATCGAACCACTGTCATGGTGGCTCACCGACTAACCACCATAAGAACAGCAAACATGATATCTGTTGTGCAAGAGGGAAAAATCATCGAGAAAGGTGTGATACTTGGTGCAAGTAATCAACTTTGATATGATGTATATGAGAGCATTATGTTATAATGGTTTACGATGATGCATAGGAACTCACGATGAGACGATTGAAGATCCAGAAGGAGCTTACTCACAACTTGTTCGTTTATAAGAAGGATCAAAGGAAGGAGGTAACATCAAAGAATCAGAGAGAAATGAGACGAGCTTCGACACTGGCAGGTCATTTGGTCAAACCGAAAGCCGTAGAATCTCATCAAAAAATATAAGAATCATTACATGTTCTGAAGAAAGGGGAAATGATATTTTATTCAGTTAAGGAACACTTTATAAATTGGTGCTGGTTCCACTTGTTGTCTCCTACAGACGATTACAAAAATTGGATGTTCTTAAATCTTGTAAGAGTTATATGTGGATGGGATCTCTTCATTTTTTTTGTACCTAATGTTCTTACATATGTAGGATTTTTTTTCTCAGAAATTTTTAGGAAAGCCTATGTGAATCTTTTGAGTTCTTTCCTAAAACCTTTAGCCATACAACTTTCTGTTTGTTTACCGTGTGTCTAAAAGTTATAAAATATTTTATGAGTTTTTCTTAACTTTTTAAGCTTTTTGAAAATTTAAAGAAATCCATGTTAACATTTTAGTAGCATTTTATAAATTTTAGGAATGCTTTCCTAAATGTTAGGAAACTCTTACTAAAATATCTTATGAAGACTTTCTTTAGAATAAATTTTATTTAATATATAAGAGATTTCTGAAGTTTTCCTGATATTTTTTTATCAAGAATTTTTTGACATTAAGCATCTTTTAAACATCTAACATGTCTTTCTAAGCTTTTTATAATGATCAAATACAAATTTAATGTTTATAAATGTTTAGGAAGACTTTCCTAACTTTTTTACAAGTTTTTCTATTGTTTTTAAAAACATTCTTAAAGATGAATAAAGACATTATAAACTTTTAGGAAGATCTTGATAAATTTTGTATGAGTGTTTTAGATATCTAGAAATGCTAATTTTGGAATTTTGAAGCTTTTTTGAATTTTTAGGAAAGATTCATGCAAATTCAGGAATACCATACCAAATTTTGAAGGCTTTCGTGGATTTTTTTATAAAGTTTTTCTATTGTTTTAAAAGACATTCTTAGAAAATGAGAAATACATTAAAACTTTTTAGGAATATCTTACTAAAGTTTGCACGAGTATTATTAGATATCTAGAAATGTTAGTTTTGAAATTTATAAAACAAAAATTGCATTATTAGGAAAGATTCATACAATTTTAGGAAGATCATCCTAAATTGTATGTTAATTATTAATTGATCACAAACAAATTTATGAAGTTTTTCTAAACTTCTGGGAAGGTTTTTCTGAAATATTTTTTTAAAAATCATATTATTTTTAAAAGACATTCTTAAATATTAACAAAGACATTATAAAATTTTAGGAAATTTTACAAAAATCTGTATGAGTTTTTGTAGATATCTAGAAATCAAAGTTTTGGAACTTATGAAAGATTCTTGAATTTTTAGGAAAGATTCAAACACAATAGGAAGACCAAACTATAAACTTTTCTAAAATTTATGAATATTTTACTAAACTTTGTATGAATATTTTTAGATATCTAAAAATGTTAGTTTCGGAATTTATGAAGTTTACTTAAATTTTAAGTAAATATTCATACAAATTTACGAAGACCTTCCGAAATTGTATGTTAATTACTAGTTGATAAAAGAAAAAATTTAGGAAGCTTTTCTAAACTTTTAGGAAGTCTTTCCTGAAATTTTAAAATGTTTTCTTATTGTGTTCGAAGACAATCTTAGAGTTTTGAAAAAATACATTATAAAATTTTAGGAATATCTTACTAAACTTTGTATGAGTATTTTTAGATATCTAGAAATGTTAGTTTTGGAATTTATGAAGTTTTCTTGAGTTTTAAGGAAATATTCATACAAAGTTAGGAAGACCTTCCGAAATTTTATGTTAATTACTAGTTGATAAAAAACAAATTTATGAAGCTTTTCTAAACTTTTAGGAAGGCCTTCCTGAAATTTTAAAATATTTTTCTATTGTTTTAAAAGACATTCTTAGAGTTTTGCAAAAATAAACTTTGAGCATATTTTCTTTTTGTTTTTAGCAAGATTTTTTGGCAGAGAAGACTTCTGGAGCTTGTTTGCTTTAGGAAAATCTTACTAAAATTCGTACGAGTGGTTTTAGATATATAGAAATGTTAGTTTTGGAATTTATGAAGTTTTTTTCAATTTCTAGGAAAAAATTATACAAATTTAGGAAGGTCATCAAAATCTCAATGAGGGATTTAGGCATTATCCTCGTGACCCTAAAATTCTGTCGTTTTCGTTTGAGTCCATCTCTTTTGGACTTGGTCTAAACACTGTTTACAGACTTCCACAGGCCGAGAAGGATCTTGTATCATTGGAAGGAATATAGTAAGATCAAACAAAAAAGGTGTAAACTTCAAGAATTCAACAAAACTCACTGCTTAAAACCAGAATTCCTCTTCATTCCAATATAACAAACAATGCAACAGATACATTAGCCATTCCAAAGCGAGTAATAATTTCCAGTAACTTGATGCTTCATCAATGTTGAAGTCTGTGGACGAGCCAAAAAAAAAGCCTAACCTAGAACTCATTTATATATAAGGGCATCACGAACTAAAAAAAAGCCTAACCTAGATTTCAGAATTTACAGTTTATTTTCACGAATCATTGATCATTCCCTTCGGGTTTCTATAGAAGTTTAGGTTTGGGTTATTGACATCGACGCCATGAATGCCTATCCCATAGCTACATTATTGACTTTTTAAAAACAATGACTATGTTAAACCTTCTGTTTCACTAAAAGTGTTATTCTGAATTTTTCACACAAATTATAAAAGAGAAATTGCCTGAGATAACACACATTGGAGTTTTTTTCCCAGACTGACCCAAGGAAACCAAAGTTCACAACCTAACATTCATTAATAAATTAATGACAACTATACCCTTAATTTAAATAAAAACAGAAACAATTAAAAAAGATCAAAAGTAGACTCGCCTGTAATCTCTGATTGAGGACAAAGACGAAGACAGAAGACGAGGGACGACAAAGATGGAGACGAGAGACAACGACGACAGAGATGGAGACGAGAGACAACGACGACTGAAGACGATGGCAATTAGCGACAGAAGACGAGGGAGGAAGGTATATTTCTTCGTCAACTCTCTGCAATGCTGATCGGAGATTCGAAACTCTGTTTGATTATTGAATAGAAAAATTTAAATCGATTTGATTAGATCTGACACTGAAGCGGCGTTACTCAGTCAAAGATCTCGTTCATTGGAGGTGTCTAAGGCTTTAAAACTATTCTCAGGTTTGCTTCTCTCTCTCTCCCTCTCTCATAACATTTTGATTCGATGATGAATAAAATTCGTTTGATGCTCGATTGATTAGGAAAATAGGTGGACAGTATGAAGATTCTTCATTCCCTAATTAATCGTCTTCCTCATAGTTATTTCTATAATATAAGGTTTTTGGACGGATTTGATAAAGGCTATAGTGGTTTTATTAAAGTTCATCTCTATTTTTTCTGATTTGATTTATTCCATCGTTGCTTGGAACTTGATTGAGTAAGAGAGTGTGTATGATGCTTGCTTGGAAGTTATATTCTGCATTTTGAGGATAATTTTTTTTGTGGGTTTAAGTATTGGCAGTACAATAAGCGTGCTTGTGATTCTAAAAAATCCTAAAATCCTTCTTCTAGATGAAGCTACAAGAACCTTAGATGCAGAATCTGAACACATTGTTGAAGATTCGCTAATGAACCTAATGGCTAATCGAACCACTGTCATGGTGGCTCACCGACTAACCACCATAAGAACAGCAAACATGATATCTGTTGTGCAAGAGGGAAAAATCATCGAGAAAGGTGTGATACTTGGTGCAAGTAATCAACTTTGATATGATGTATATGAGAGCATTATGTTATAATGGTTTACGATGTTGCATAGGAACTCACGATGAGACGATTGAAGATCCAGAAGGAGCTTACTCACAACTTGTTCGTTTATAAGAAGGATCAAAGGAAGGAGGTAACATCAAAGAATCAGAGAGAAATGAGACGAGCTTCGACACTGGCAGGTCATTTGGTCAAACCGAAAGCCGTAGAATCTCATCAAGAAATATAACAATCATTATATGTTCTGAAGAAAGGGGAAATGATATTTTATTCAGTTAAGGAACACTTTATAAATTGGTGCTGGTTCCACTTGTTGTCTCCTACAGACGATTACAAAAACTGGATGTTCTTAAATCTTGTAAGAGTTATATGTGGATGGGATCTCTTCATTTTTTTGTACCTAATGTTCTTACATATGTAGGATTTTTTTTCTCAGAAATTTTTAGGAAAGCCTATGTGAATCTTTTGAGTTCTTTCCTAAAACCTTTAGCCATACAACTTTCTGTTTGTTTACCGTGTGTCTAAAAGTTATAAAATATTTTATGAGTTTTTCTTAACGTTTTAAGCTTTTTGAAAATTTAAAGAAATCCATGTTAACATTTTAGTAGCATTTTATAAATTTTAGGAATGCTTTCCTAAATGTTAGGAAACTCTTACTAAAATATCTTATGAAGACTTTCTTTAGAATAAATTTTATTTAATATATAAGAGATTTCTGAAGTTTTCCTGATATTTTTTTATCAAGAATTTTTTGACATTAAGCATCTTTTAAACATCTAACATGTCTTTCTAAGCTTTTTATAATGATCAAATACAAATTTAGTGTTTATAAATGTTTAGGAAGACTTTCCTAACTTTTTTACAAGTTTTTCTATTGTTTTTAAAAACATTCTTAAAGATGAATAAAGACATTATAAACTTTTAGGAAGATCTTGATAAATTTTGTATGAGTGTTTTAGATATCTAGAAATGCTAATTTTGGAATTTTGAAGCTTTTTGGAATTTTTAGGAAAGATTCGTGCAAATTCAGGAATACCATACCAAATTTTGAAGGCTTTCGTGGATTTTTTTATAATGTTTTTCTATTGTTTTAAAAGACATACTTAGAGAATGAGAAATACATTAAAATTTTTTAGGAATATCTTACTAAAGTTTGCACGAGTATTATTAGATATCTAGAAATGTTAGTTTTGAAATTTATAAAACAAAAATTGCATTATTAGGAAAGATTCATACAATTTTAGGAAGATCATCCTAAATTGTATGTTAATTATTAATTGATCACAAACAAATTTATGAAGTTTTTCTAAACTTCTGGGAAGGTTTTTCTGAAATATTTTTTAAAAATCATATTATTTTTAAAAGACATTCTTAAATATTAACAAAGACATTATAAAATTTTAGGAGATTTTACAAAAATCTGTATGAGTTTTTTTAGATATCTAGAAATCAAAATTTTGGAATTTATGAAAGATTCTTGAATTTTTAGGAAAGATTCAAACACAATAGGAAGACCAAACTATAAACTTTTCTAAACTTTATGAATATTTTACTAAACTTTGTATGAATATTTTTAGATATCTAAAAATGTTAGTTTCGGAATTTATGAAGTTTACTTAAATTTTAAGTAAATATTCATACAAATTTACGAAGACCTTCCGAAATTGTATGTTAATTACTAGTTGATAAAAGAAAAAATTTAGGAAGTTTTTCTAAACTTTTAGGGAGTCTTTCCTAAAATTTTAAAATGTTTTCTTATTGTGTTCAAAGACAATCTTAGAGTTTTGAAAAAATACATTATAAAATTTTAGGAATATCTTACTAAACTTTGTATGAGTATTTTTAGATATCTAGAAATGTTAGTTTTGGAATTTATGAAGTTTTCTTGAGTTTTAAGGAAATATTCATACAAAGTTAGGAAGACCTTCCGAAATTTTATGTTAATTACTAGTTGATAAAAAACAAATTTATGAAGCTTTTCTAAACTTTTAGGAAGGCCTTCATGAAATTTTAAAATATTTTTCTATTGTTTTAAAAGACATTCTTAGAGTTTTGGAAAAATAAACTTTGAGCATGTTTTCTTTTTGTTTTTAGCAAGATTTTTTGGCAGAGAAGACTTCTGGAGCTTGTTTGCTTTAGGAAAATCTTACTAAAATTCGTACGAGTGGTTTTAGATATATAGAAATGTTAGTTTTGGAATTTATGAAGTTTTTTTCAATTTCTAGGAAAAAATTATACAAATTTAGGAAGGTCATCAAAATCTCAATGAGGGATTTAGGCATTATCCTCGTGACCCTAAAATTCTGTCGTTTTCGTTTGAGTCCATCTCTTTTGGACTTGGTCTAAACACTGTTTACAGACTTCCACAGGCCGAGAAGGATCTTGTATCATTGGAAGGAATAGAGTAAGATCAAACAAAAAAGGCGTAAACTTCAAGAATTCAACAAAACTCACTGCTTAAAACCAGAATTCCTCTTCATTCCAATATAACAAACAATGCAACATATACATTAGCCATTCCAAAGCGAGTAATAATTTCCAGTAACTTGATGCTTCATCAATGTTGAAGTCTGTGGACGAGCCAAAAAAAAAAGCCTAACCTAGAACTCATTTATATATAAGGGCATCACGACCGGGCCCAATACCAATGTAATGAATCTGCACACCCACGAGTTCTTCAGTCCTCTCAACATATTGCTGTGCAGCCTTTGGAAGATCAGCGTAATTTCTGATGGAGGTAATGTCACAAACACACATAGTTATATATCATCCCCACAATAAGAATCAAGTACCACTTCCTAGACAATAAGATGAAACTCTGTTTTCAGGACTTTATCAGGTACTACAGGAACAAGTATAAGCAAATGATTTTCCAAACAAGGTATATAGCGTTTACATTCAAGTTAATAACATGGCAGAGAAAGCATACCACATACCATGAACGCCCTCGCCAGTTAATGCATTAAGATATCTAAAAATGTTAGTATTAGAATTTATGAAGCTTCTCAGATTTTTTTAGGAAAGATTCTTAAGAATTTAGGAAGACCATCCTAAATTGTATGTTAACTACCAATTGACCAAATAAATTTTTTGTAATTTTTATAAACTTGTAGCAAGGTCTTCCTAAAATGTTAATAAGTTTTTACTTTGCTTTTAGAAATACATATTTAAAGATTGAGAAAGACATTATAAACTTTTAGAAAAATTCTTACTAAAATTTGTATTAGTATCTTTAGATTGTATGTTAATTAGTAGTTGATCAGAAACAAATTTAGGAACATTTTCTAAACTTTTATGAAGCTTTTATAAACTTTTAGGAAGGTTTTCCTGAAATTTTAAAAAAGTTTTTAAAAATTTATGAACATTTCTTGAATTTTTAGAAAGATTCATACAAATTTAGGAAGCTTTTCTAAATTTTTAGGAAAGGCTTTCCTGAAACCTGAAATTTTAAAAAGTTTTTCTATTGTTTTATAAAGACATTCTTACAGATTGAGAAAGACATTATAAACTTTTAAAAAGATTTTACTAAAATGCGTATGAATATTTGTAGATATCTAGAACTGTTAAGTTTTTGAATTTATGAAGCCTGAATTTTTAGAAAAGATTCACACAAATCTAGAAAGACCTTCCAAATTTTTTTTAGTCATTTTTTTAGTCATTTTAAACCCTATATTTTGGTTCTATCATGTTCTAAAATTTATTCAGACAGTATATTAGAAGAAAATCTGGTTATTATAAGTTATACTAACAATACAGTACACCAATTCAAATAGTTATATGCTATCTCAATTCATTGTGAGAATTAACAATGTCTTTTCCTGAAACTTTATGAAAGCTTTCAGAATATATTAGCATTTCAAACATGTTTTATATGCCTAAAGGAAGTAGAAACAGACCTAAGCTGTAAATATAGACATAATACAAAGAATAGGAAATATAGCTCGCTCCTCTAATCATTCGCATCTCCAATGCTTCCTGGAGTAATTCACGGGTCCTTCATTCGAACAAGAATTGATAAACACCTGCAATGGAGCTCAGAAACTTCAAAACCCATTTATCTTCATTTAATTCAACTCGAACCTTTTCAACTACATATCTATTATTAGCAGAAAAAGATGATCTTTTCAGAATATTGGGTGATAATATATAGAGAGACCAATGTTATTAAAGCAAGACATGCGTCAGGTGGCACAATTTGTTTGTAGTAGAAACGATGAGACACAAACTTAAAGACACCACTAAAATAGAAATAATTAGTAAGCATCATATTAAATAGCTACACAAAAGACTCAAGAAATGGTATTCAACCAGCTCAAACAGAACCCAGATGGCAGTAGCGACACCAAGAACAGCAGCCTACAGTTTTTTATCCCTCCACAAGAACACATCAGCAGCTGTGCAGAATCATTCAGAACGCAGTAATAAAGCAAATGCATGAGAGAAGAATATAAAAAAAGGAACAAACGCACAAAGGTTATAATTCCACAGAACTCAGAAAGTCTAACAAGACAATATTAACAACAACGAAAAAATTCCCTGCTTTCATATGAGAATGGTGTACCAAGATATTTTCAATTTCTTATTCTAATCAAACAAAGCTTAAGGATCGATACAAGAATCTACATCAACAGGTTCGTCACCGAATAATAAAGTAACAAATGCTTCTAAATCTACTTTTGCGCATCATATCATCAGAAATCCGATCTAAACCAGACTCTGATAATGCAGATCAAGCATTAACGCATCAGCAGAAGAAAAAAATATTACGATCAAGCCAGAGAAAATGTACTATGACAAGAAAAATGAGATTGAAGAAAGGTAAAACCCATACGTTTCCCACCACCGAGAACCTTGTGGACAGGCTTCTCTCTGCCGAATAAACGATAGATCTTCGATTTCACAGCCGAAGGCGAATCCGGTTTCTCGTACTCGGATTCCGATGAAGACGAATCGTGATGGTGAATCTTCTCAGCGATCTTCGCCATCATAGATTCCTCCGCCGGCATGATTTCTCAATTTTTTCCGCCATTGATTCTGAATTTTCAACATACTTTAGGAAGAAGAGTTTCGGTTTATTATATTATTCCAGTGTTTAAAGGGAAGGGGTATGATCGTCATTTTATTGTTTAATGAATGTTATGTTCGGGAGTTTGGAAAGCTTGTGCTACTTTGAGAAGAAAAACTTGAAACTGTGTCATCCATGTCAATTCCCCTTTAATTATTTTAATTTTATGTATTACAAATGTTATTATAAATAAAAATTCATTTGTTTTTTTTTGTTTTTTTTTAAAGTATGCGACTACTTAGCGACCCTTCACTTTAGCGACTAATGAGTGATTTAAAGATTAGTCCCAATATTGTTGTAAAATAGTTGCAACTTAGTGGCTACATTTGCGACTAATTTGCCACTGTTTTGCCACTGCATCAATTAGTCACTAATTAGTCGCAAATTAGCGACTAACTAGCGACTAAGAGAATTAGCGACTCAACATTAGTTACTCACCTATTTAGTCGCAATTTAGTTGCAAAACTCGGTTTTGCGACTAATTTGCAACTCTTTCCGTAGTCACAATATATATATTAGTCCAAAAATTTATATTGCGTTCTACTTTATCTGTCTCTTGGATGTCAATCGAACCATGGTTAAAGTCCTTGCTTGAACTATAGCTGTCTTGTTCTGTCCAGCAACAAACAAGTCTTCAGAAACTCGAGAGGGTTTGTGGAAACATAGTTGGATTGCTCTGGTGATCTTCGTCGTTCTTTGGATGAAGCAGTCAACTGTTTTCGATGGGTTATGAGATTCAAACTCCCAATGTTCATCCTCCAAACTGTTTGTTGGAATATAGTTATTGTCATTTTTTCCTGTGAGCAGTTAGTTGTTTTGGATGGGTTGTGAGGTGTCAAGTCCCAGTGTTCATCCTCCGGACTGTTTCTTGAACAGTGAACAGTTTTAGAAGGTTTGTGACATGCCAATTCTCAGTGTTCATCCTCCGTACTTTCATTTGAAATGTGACGTTTACCGAACTCTTTGTGTTGATTAGACAATTCGAGCTGGTCGCGGGAGTATAGGTATATATAGACCCACTCCTCCCCCCTCTTTTTTTAAAGGGAGGGATAGTTGAACTCGTTTTTGAGGCGAGCTGCCTACGTACCCTGTTGAGAGAGGGATCAAGTTATCCGTAGTTTCGTATTTTTAATTTTGAGACTATGTTGAATGGTCTTTGGAAACGGCACCATCCTTTATGACTTCCGTCGTTCCAATGGTGCCTTCTTTGGTAGTTGTTCATTTTTCTGGGTTTATCTCCTATTTTTCGGGTGGTGACATTTCCAACTTCTCGCCTTTGTCGGTCTTTCTGGCATTTAGCATGTGGCTCGATGTTCCCATTAACTTTCTTGCGCTTTGAATTCTCCTTTGGTGGGACCGTCAGGTTCCGGAGTTTGTGCTCGGCGAAAAAGCATATATGTGATATTTTCTGGTTTCTCCAGATCCTCTTGACTTCGCTAGGGTTGAGAAATTCAGACATGAGTGGTATGTCAACGGGACTGTGCGCATCAAGTTGATCCATGGGGTTCCCATGATGACATTGAAAATTGCGGGGTGGTTGGCCACCGAGAAATTTACGATATTTATAATGCCGCCAGCGTGGACTGGAAAAAAAAATGAAAAAACAAGTTTAGTGAGAGAGGAGAAACATGGATATGAAAAAAGAGAAAGAAAAGAAGAGATGTTGTGTATTTAGGTGAAAGGGTAAAAGAGAAGAAGAAACAATTGCTGTTGAAACGAGGTGAGGAATCAGAGATGGTGAAAGAAGATGTCTCATGTTTATGATGCAGTGTATGTTTTTAGGTAACTATTTCTATTAGAAGAAAAATTGAAAAGAAAAAAAAACAATAGAATTGCCATGAAGGAAGAAAAAGAGATGAAGAAGAGATAGCATAAGAGATATTGTTTATTTAGTTAAGAAGGATCAAGTATGTAATAGCCATGTCAAAAGTACTCTAATAGTTGTAAGTGTCTTATTTTGTTATATACAAGTGATAAAGTGTCTTATTCTGTAAATATCTCTTCGGATTTTCCTGGAATTGGAGGGTTTCACATCTGTGTTTCTTGCCGTGAACGGATCTCCTAGGTCTGCTCTAAGACCCAATCGATCTCTGGGGATGCGCTGATGGCCTGATGGACCTGTGACCGTACCATCTCCATCTTGCTCTTTGCGAAGTCGAGTTTTGCCCAGAGTTCGTCCATTTCCTTCTTTTGGCTTGTGGAGAGAGTGGCTTTGCTCATCCGGCCAGTTCTAGCATGCTCCTCAGCCTGTCTCTGGTGCTCGAGCCATAACAGGTTTTCTTCTTCCTTGGTAAGGTCTCTTTCCTCGTCATTGGTCTCGACTTTGTCTTGCCCACTTCCGTTTTTGGCAGTTCGGGTTCATCTTCGGTTTCTGTTTTTGGTTACTGTTGAAGCCAGTTGATCGATGTTTTGTCTAGCAGCATGCTTTTGTCTGGGTCTGACCACTCGAAGCTTGCCCTCCTGGCACCACCGTTTACTTTTATGATTCGGCGCTCCGAGTCTCCTCCCGGAGGGATACTCCTGGTTGCGTTCTCGTCTAGGATGGCCTCCAACTGTTGAGCCGCCATTCCGTTCACCTTGTCTTGGTGGACATGACGCTCTAGGACTGTGGCCAGCATTTTTTTCAACTCGGCTATGGAAGCCGCCTCTTCTCCTGGACCGGTTGCTCCAGCCTGCTGGTTGTTCCCATCGTTGATCTCTTTATTTGCAGACTTCGCTTTCGGTCTCGTGTCCTCTTGTCCTTACGGTTTAGTATATTTCTTGCCACCACTGACGGCGTCAAACTGTAAGAGTCGAAACTCACATAATCAAAACTTATAATAAATAGTGGTTCGAAACCAAAATCAAAAGTTTCCTTTTTACTAATGATCTTTTTGCCAAACACAAAAGATTTCGTAAATTTTAAACTTTGGTTTTGGTAAGATTTAGCATGACACCTTAGCTTGGGCCGTATCTGATGCTATACCATATTTTTCGTGGAGAAATATATCATTTTTTCCAAAAACTTGTATAGTCTTACAATACAAAAACCCTAAGTACTCAGAATGGGATCGATTAAACCTTAATACATGCTATCTATATATACTGAGCGACTTGAGATGCTGAAAAAGCTTGCTAGCGATGTGGGAAGTCCCTTAATTTAGTATTCCACCGAATTTGATGGGTTTGGGTTGATCCGCGGCCCAACTCCTTATCATGTCGCCGTCTAATCCGGTTCCGATACAACTCGCCTCTGGTTTGACCCGATCCGTTCTGATTCTGGTTTTTCGTCTTGTTTAGACATCTTTTTACGTATAATGCTATGAACAATGTGCCGAAGATTAAAGATGCGGAACAAACCTTCAGCTTTCTGGTTCAGTCAAGACAAGTTGTAGATGCACGTACGAAGAGTCATGTCGCCATTTCCCGTTGGAGGATGCTGGCGACCTGTTGAGCAGAGCTCCAACTCGACATTTCCTTCTGGACTGAATTATATTGTGGACGGGCTGTGATCAATGTTTAACCCGTTGAGAAGGGTTAAAAGAATGAATTATATTTCGATCATGAAACCATTACAAATATTCTTCAAATACCGTAAGATATATTCAAAAGAACTGATTAACTCATTTTGATTATAAACACTTTGAAAATAAATTAAACCAATGCAAAATGATACATTTAAATCTGTAATTATATATATATATATGTATAAATTAACATTTTAATAATGAGAATACTAAAAAATTATTATAGATCAATGCAAAATAGATTAAACTTACATTATATAAATTTTACAACAACTATTCTAGTAAAAATGAATTATCATAACATAACTTTAAAAATTATGAGTTAGCTCAACTGGTAGCACCCCAGGCATTTGTCTGAGAGGTCACCGTTTCGAGTCTCGGGCGGGGAGGAGTATCCAGGGCCGTAAAAGGTACATATAAAGGCTGGCTCCGAACCTTCGGGGTGGACTAGGGCCTAAGGCCCAAACCACCTCCAAGCAATTAAAAAAAAAAATTATGATATCACAATATAGTGCGGGTTAAAATCATGATCCAAGTAAAATAAATTTGGACTAAAACTAACACATATAAAATTTTGACTTTGTATTAAAAACATAAAAAAAATATTATTTGCCATCAGCTCTGGTTTAAATTTAATAAACTATTTAATCTATTTATATCTAAAATTTTTTTTTGTCAAAAAATCATCATGTACTTTGAAAGCTGAGAAAATATTAATTTTAATCCACTAATTTATAATTAAAAATACAAACACTATCAATTTTGTTTATTGGAAATGGACCTTAGTTCTATTTAATTCAATTTTTTGATATTTTAATCAAATCACTTATTAGTGATCTTGGGAAAGACGATAGTTTTCATATTCTCATCAGATTTTATATGATATATTTTTCTAATTCTTTTTATCTCAAAAGAAAAATTAATATTAAAAAATACAAAAACTAATTTTAAAAATCTCATAATTATTATTATATTATATAAATTATAATATTTTTTAAGAAATTAGTTTTATATGTGGAAAATAAAATTTATATTATAAAATTATCTAGCGCTAAAAGAGGGTTTCAACCTATACTATTAAAACTGAAACACACATTTTTACATCAGAATATCTTTTAAATCAAAGTGAATCAAAACTTTCTTTTAAACATATTTTAAAATATTTGGTTCTAGATTTTATGCAAGAAAATCTTACAAGAAAATTTGATTAGATATATATTTTTATGAAAATGAATATTATAAAACTAAAACTCATATTAATAGGTAATTATTTTAAATTTAAAAACTAAAGATTTTAATTTAATAAAAACTTAAAAATATCAGAAATTAGATTGATATATTTTTAATTTAATAAAAAAATAAATATTGAAAGCTATTCAATATTTATGTTATTCGATTATACAGTCAACGGGTTGTGACTAATATTTGTTGCAATTGAATGGGTTGTTATTATAACATAATCTAAAATAAAGATTTTCATATCTTTCATTTTCTTCAAAATTAAAATATCAGAAATTAATAAATTAATAATATCATTTTCTTAAAAATTAAAAATATTTTTCAATTAATAATATCAGAAATTATATTGATATATTTTCAATTTATATAACATTTAAATATTAAAAATTATTCAATATTTATATTATTCTATTATATAGTCAACGGTAGTGATTAATATTTGTTGCCATTGAATGGGTTGTGATTATACCATAATCTAAAATAAATATTTTTCATATCTTTCTTTTTCTTCAAAATTAAAAAAATTATTATTGATTATGAAAATACTAAATAAATTATTAAATTAAATTTTCATCTATAAGACGAAAAATGTAAATCATGTATTCATAAATATAGTTAAATTATTAAATCAAGTAATAAATGTAAATAAATAACTTAGTACACAAATTATTTTGTGGAAATGGGTGAGAATGACCCATTTTCTGACCCATTTTCAAACATTAATGTCAAGAGAGACCCACCGAAAAGGAAAATATTGGAAATGACCCACTATTTTCAAAATATCAGCGCTACCCTTACTAATTTGTTTGGGTTCACTGTTCCCTAAGGGGGTTGAGTTTAGTATTCCCTAAAGGATAAAGAGTAATTCCATAAAAAATTCTTTTCGGTGGATCTTTCTTCACATTAATGTCCAAAAAAAATGTCAGTTCAACTCAATTATATTAAATTTAGAATTGGATAGAAATACTTTTAATTTAATACATTCGAAATATTATAAACTACTCAATATTTACGTTATTTTATAACATGATGGACGAGTTGGGATTGATGGTTTTTACAAAATAATTTTATTGCAGGGCTAAATATCAAATATGCAAAGTTTTAGACCACTGTAAAATAAGTTATAAAAACGAAAACAAACTAAAAATATTGTTCGGTAATGGGTTAAAATATAGTAAATTATATGATACATCTATAGTAGAAAAATAATGGTAACACATCTAAAAGTTTCAAATATATAAATATGTTATTTAAAATAAATAAATATCTGAATTTTTTTTAAAAAAAATATTTTAAAAAATAAAAAATGGAAAAGTTTTTCTACTAAATTAAAATTTTATCAAATATATATATATATTTCCGCTTTGGAATCGCAGATCAAAATCTAGTCTAGTATTAAATCTATCAACAGAACATACAGTAGAACCTCCATAAATTAATAATCTATAAATTAATAAACTCTATAAATTAATTAAAATCTCCGGTCCCAAGTCGGGCCAGTGTAAAATTTAACAAAATTCGATAAGATAATAAGATAATAATTTATTAAAAAATCCCTGTGTAAATATATGGTCCCAATAATATTATAAATTGATAATGATGTATATAAATTAAGTATATATCATCAAGTTAATCTAGTAAAATAAGACTCTAGTGTTGTTTGTTTTGTCTTAAAGTTCAAATCTTGCTGAAGTTCATCTCTAATTTTCCTTACTGCACTAACAAGTTTTGGTGTCGCCTTCTCGGATTGCATAAAAAATTGTGAAGAGCTCTAGACGCAAGAATTGCTTCTTTACGTGTAACCGCTTCTAAAGGTGCAGTAACATCATCTTCAGTCTCATCATGATCGGCATTAGCGATTGTAGCCACAATTTCTTCTAAACTTTGAACTTCTGAACATGTATCATTTTCACATGGATAGTCCAATAGGGTATTGACATCCATTTTATTAGGGTGACTGATATTTTTAATCATAACCTCAAGTTCATGTAGCATGTCATCTTCACTGGTAGATTCATCTAAAGTCCTTGTTAAACCATCCTCTGGACGAATTTTGCAGTGTTGAAAGCAACTTACTATTGTCTTTTGTTGAACATTAATTGTCCAAGCTGAGAACGCAAAATTGATAGCATCCAAAACATTGATATGATAGTTGGAACAATTAAGAATTATAAAAAAAAATTCTAAAATAATATGGAAACATGGTTATATAAAAAATGTAAACAAATAAATATATATATATATATATTTTTTTTGGCGGCAAAAAATATATTTTTCATGAAAGTAAAGATTAAAAATTTATCCTTTTTTAAATTAATAAATTATTAATTTATTGATAAATTAATACCTTTATAAAGTAATAAAAATTTTCGGTTCCAAATTTATTAATTTATAGAGGTTTTACTTGTAATAATAAAACCGAAAGACGCAAAAGACGGAATAAGCCAAACCAAAACTTGCATCCTTAACCGGTATCGGGTCCATTTTAGTTGCATTGCGAAATTACAATTGAATTAGACAGAATTCTGGTCTGCAAAATTTCAAAGACATCGGTTTAACTTCGTTTCAAGACAGGGGAACTCTGTGGCTCATACATTAGCTTCATCTATCGGTCCTATTGCGTTTTGTTTTTTTTTCCTTGTCATAAGCCCAAAAGAGGGAGACATAAGCCCAAAAGAGTGGGACAACAAAGTCGGCAGATGAAAAGATATCCCCGAAACCAAAAGTCCGAAAAGGACGACATAAGCTGGCGAAGGAAAAAACTACCTCCCCAGAAACATTTTACGACAATAAAAGGTACTAAAACTGAACTTCATAAATCACCTCAGAAGAAAGCTTGATCGAAAGAACCAGGAGAAGCTGAGCTGAACCAAAAACAAGAGAAGAGAGACGCCCACATCTAGGTAGGCAGCAAAATCATCTCCACAGCTACAGCACAAGCAGAAACAACCAGACCACCAAGGCAATCACAAAGCCAATAAACTACTACCAACCACGGTAACTCCAAGAAAACTAGCCACACGAAACAGCAGGCACAAAGTCGAACTTCGAAACTCCAGGAATGGAAAACGACACAAAGGACCAACAGCTCTTACACGCGGAAACTCGTGTACCCAAACTAAACCATCTACAAGCAAGAGAATGGTCACCTCCTCGCAAGAGAAGAGCGGAAGACCGAAACCGCTGCTTCGTCTTATACCTCACTCCAAACCAAAAGCATCTACAGTCGTGTCCTATTGCGTTATTACCGCACCTTTCTTTTATATCAGATGTTTTCTCTTTTCCGGATAGTATTTATTCGCTTTTGTATCATGACTTCATGGGCTCTATGCCTAGTTAATATAATTATCTTTGTCGGAAAAAAAAAAAAAGAAATATAGTATTAAATCTATGGACAGAGCATAATAATAAAACCGATAGACACAAAAAGACCGAAGAAGCCAACCGAAACTTGCATCCTTAACCGGTATCGGGTCCATTTTAGTTGCATTGAGAAATTACAATTGACTTAGAGTGGTGTGTCCATCGAGAATGGAGATGGAGAGAAAGACCAAGGAGACGGAGAAGTTGTGCCAGAGGTGCAAACGAAGCTACAGAGATTCTTCAAACGACGCCTCCTCTTGCCGTTTTCATCCTTCATTCTTCGTTTGTCGCCGCCACGATGACCAGAGAAGGTTATCTCCCCCTGAAACCCTAAATCTGTTTAAGTCATGAAATTTTACATCCCAAAACAACTTGACAAGATTTTAGATACAGTGATTCTTTGTTCCCGATTATGGAGAATTCTACGGCTGATCATAATCTCAGTTGAATGGGTTTTGGAAGTTGATTTATGTTTTTGCCACGAAATGTTAATGTTAGCCTTTTCTGCAAATAATTAGATTTATTAAAATCATGATCCGTTCTAATGCTAATTCGATGTTAAACTGATATAGTCGAGCTCGAGGAGACATAAAAATATATTACTTAATGGTATGAGACTGGGTAAAGAGCTGGTGAAGATGCATCTTATAGCATATCATTTGATTCTTTGTTCCTGGTTTTGTGCTACTTTTGATTTAAGAACGAACTTATGAAATGATTTAGTGACACATAATCCCGACAAGTTTTGGAATCCAGTGGCCAACGTCTTGTTCTGCTAAACGAAGAAATGATTTAGCCCTAGGTTAATGGAATGAATAAATGGGTGAAGATACATCTTAGAAAATGCAGTCTGATTCTATGTTCCTTGTTTATGGTTTGGTAAGTAAGAATCTTTGGTCTATGTAGGAACATATATGAGCCTGTTGTGTTCTCCGGGCTTCTTTGTTATTTTTACTATCTCTGTTTCTGATTCTCCCTTTGGTTTCTCTCCGTTGATGCATCTTATAGAATATCATTGATTCTCTGTTCATCGAGAATGGAGCTTTGTCATACTTTGAGGTACACTTTGATTTCTCGTGAACCTATTTCAAAGACTGATCATGACACATAATCCCGACAAGTTTTGGAACCCAGTGGCCAATGTTTTGTTTCTGCTAAACGAAGAAATGATTTACCCCTAGGTTAATAGTATGAACAAATGGGTTAATATACATCTTAGAAAGTAAGTCTGATTCTATGTCGTAAGTAAGAATCTTTCGCCTACGAAGGAACATATATGAGCCTGTTGTGTTCTTCTCCTGGCTCCTTTGTTATTTTTGACTTCCTCTGTTTCTGATTCTCTCTTTGGTTCTCTATTTTCCAGAGAGAGAACCCATGTAGCAAGCATTGACTATTCTTTGATGAGCTCTGATTGTTTTATTTCTGGTGCTCATGCTTTTGACATCCATTTTCTGGGTTCCCATCTACTTGGAGGTTTCAGCTAGACTATGTTGCATCTCTTTTATTACTTTATTCTGATTAAGAGTATTGACAAAATGAAGGTACTATGAATTGGGACCAGAAGATCCACCATATGCAGCTAAGTTTTACGATTGTTGTGGGGCAGAGGATCCTAATGCACCAGGTTGTGTCACCAGCCCTCACATTTCATATGATGACTGAATTATAAGTTAGCTCTCTTACAAGCCTGTGTTTTTTCTTTACATATCATGTAAATAATCTCACATGTCATAGCTTTTTGAAGTTTTCGTCTCCCTAAATGAAAGATTTGGCTTGTGGTTTTGCTGAGAATTGTGTTTGAACCACCTCCCTGTAAGCACCAATACGCAAATTTTGTATGTGAAACAAAATTACAAACAATGGGAATCAAAATATGAACTACCACAGTAGCTTGGATTGAAAACAAATTGAAATATAAATGAGATTAGGATCTCTTTTCTTAATTTTAAACGTTCTAAGTGTTCCTATTGAATATGTTTAAGAATCTTAGAATATAATTTGCTTATACCTTCACTCTCGCATCACTTAATCGAACCTAGGATTATCTTATACCTTCAGAAACAACGACAAAAAAAAGGGGTGTGTAGGGGATTGTGTTGATGGTGTTGTTGCTATATTGAAATAAGATGAAGAAGGTATGGCTTTATAACCAAAAACTCAACGTATCATAACGTTTGAGTAATAAAGGGAGATTGAGACTTTGTTCTCAACTTAATTATTTGGATGTGTAATGTGGTTTTTGTATGTTACAAAATCTAATTGACGTTGCACTAAATTACCCATAATTCACGTCTAGTTGGAGAAGAAATTTTGTTGACTTTGTCAACAACAACAAAAAAAGTCAAGCCAAAATATAAACTTTTGCAAACTTTTCAAGTCACTCACTTTTGACCAAATTTCAGATTTTTTTTTTATATATCAATACAGTATCTTGTTATGTTCACAACAAAGAATTCAACAAATCAAAAATCCCGTCAGTCCGAGAACCGAGTTGCTTGCAAAAGCCACTGTAAAATTGGTCACAACTAGAGAACATTGCCAAAAAACATATTTAGTATGACCTTCTGTTCATTTAACACATTTACCGTACATGATGTATTTATTTGGTGTGAATTACCAAAAGAAGACCTGAACAATTAATTAAGTCCTTTAAGGGTTGATAACTAACTATTTCTCTTTTACGATTGCTTTTTCTCTCTTTTTTTTTTTCTTTTTTGTCTTCTTCTTCTTTTGTCTTCTTCTTCTTTTTTCTTCTTCTGCCTATTCTTCTTTTTTTTTTTGTTTAATAAACATAAAATAAATTTGGTTAATATTTTAAATTATAATTTTGCTTTCTGCATAATATGACACTCATTTATATATAGTTTTCTAACTTTTTTTTGATAAAATCATGTGGACATAAAAAATTGAACAAATGCATGTTGACGTACACATAGATAATACTTTGAACATACAAACAATCACTTTAACTCTGTACTAAAATTCAGATTTTTTTCCCTTTCTTTGTTATCTCCTTATTCCTTTTTCTTATGTTCGATGTTTTATTACGTTAGTTTGGTAATGTATTTAAGTTTTTAAAAAAATATCCTATAATTTTTCTCTTTTAAACTAACTCTTCTTGGTCGTGGACACTATCTTATGGACATTGTTACATTGACGTGTACACCCAATGTTACATTGCCGTGTAGTCCATTGTTACCTTGCGACGTAACATTTGTACTGCAATTTTGTTTTCTCCTTAATCTCGAAGCTCATTCACCTCTTTGTCTACGTTCATGTACCTCCAACTTTTTGTGTCCATTCATGTACCACAACACCATCTATGTTTGTGTATGTCCACATGCATCTGAAAATGTACATGCAACACTACCACATATCTACAACGGCGTTGTTCCGTCCATGAGTGTTCTTACTCATCCACATCTTTATGTACCTCCACCTTCATATGTACACTATGTCTGTATACATTCATATATATATATATAATATATATATATATATATCTATACATCAGTTCATACGCATGATTGTTCATCCATGCATCTGTACAGCGGGTATGTGTACGTCAATTTGCATGTTCGTTCATATACATCAGCATACTATGTTTGTGTACTTCAATTTTTTACGTCCATGAGATTTTATCAAAAAAATACAAAACTATATATGAATGGGTATCCTATTATGCAAAAACAAAATTGTAAATTAAAGTACTAACCAAATTTATTTTATATTTCTTAAACAAAAAAAAAAGAAGAGGCAGAAGAAGAAGATAAAAAAGAAGAGATTAAGTCTCCCAAAAAAGGAGGGAGGACTCGGATTCAAAGATCTTGAAATGTTTAACCTGACGTTACTTGGGAAGCAAGTCTGGAGAATCTGGCAAAATCCACACTGCTTAATGTCTCGGGTTCTAACTAGAAGATACTGCAACGGGAGCTCCATTCTCATGGCCTCAAAACCATGGAAATGTTCATATATCTGGTCCTCTTTACTCGAAGGTCGAGACCTACTGAAATCTGGAATGCGATTCAATATTAGAGATGGTTCAGCGATTAACCTCTGGGCAGATCCATGGCTTCCCACACACCCTCCCCGTGCACCTCGGCCGCTTCATAATAGGAGTGAAAACATCTATGTAAGTGATATGATAACCCCCAACAGACAATGGGACGCTCACAAAGTCAGACAACTTATACATGTTGATGATGCGAATCTCATCCTCTCCATAAAGCTTAGTACCAGAACCGAAGTTGATTGTTTGTGATGGCACTACACGAAGACTGGATTATATACTGTAAAATCAGCATACTGGCTTGCTACTCATCTGGACAACACACAAGTAACACCAACTCCGGGATCGATCGCTCTCAAAAAAGGAGACATGGCAACTCAACACTGCACCAAAATTAAAACATTTCCTATGGAGACTTCTATCTGAAAGCCTTCCCACTGGAGCGGCTTTGAAACGATGACACATACCTACTTCAGGGGATTGTCCGCGTTGTCTTGGAACAGAAGAAACTATCCAACACTTGTTCTTTGGCTGTCATTATGCGCAAAATCTTTAGAGAGCTTCTAACTACCCTGCCATGATACTCCAAAACCCCTCGACAGATCTTTGTGATCAACTACAGATAATGATAAATCCACCACCAGTCATTGATAGCACGACACATCAAACAGCAATATGGATCTTATGGCAACTTTGGAAAAGTCGAAATCTGCTCCTCTTTCAACAACGACATATCCACTGGCAGGACTTACAACGTACAGCAAAACAAGATGCGACAGATTGGCTCTTTGCTCAAAAAATCGATCCTCCACAAATGGGTGAAAATACAAATGCTTCAGCCACTCAACAGAACAATACAAAGACTTGGACTCGACCACCAACAGGTATCATCAAATGCAATTACGACTGCTCCTTCATAAATTCAACCACCGCATCAAAAGCTGGATGGATCATTCGCGATGCAAATGGAATCATTAAAGGAGGTGGCCAGGCTGCTCACCATCAACCTACATCGGTACTAGAAGCTGAATGCCAAGCCTTAATTTTTGCAATGCAGTATTGTTGGGGACAAGGTTATCGTCATATCATATATGAAGGAGATTGCAAGTACCTGGTGGATATACTCAATTTCTATTTGAAGGAGATTGCAAGTACTGGCCAAAACAACAATTCCAAACAACATCAATTTCTATTCATATTTATATATTCCATATGTAATTGTACCACAACTACACTCAGATTATTTATCTAACTCAATATATTGATGACAAAAAAAAAGAAGAATAAAAAAAAAATAGAAATGAGTTTGGTTTGGTTGTAGCGGAAGTGAGTTGTGGGAAGGGTAAAAAAGAGATAAGTAGAGTTAATAGGTTGCCCAAAGTCCATTTATACTCGAAAGTATGTTTTTGTGAAAGTCAGTTGGGCCAAAGTGTGTTTTATGGTAATATTCTCTCAAAATTATTTGTCCAATAACAGTTCCAACACTCTGGAGTTGCACACAGCCAAATTGAATTGTTGGCTTGAAGCTTCGATGGGTTTTGTGAATAGCTGTGTCAGACTAATTCTGATGTGAGAATTGCCGCAAACTATTGATCTTCAAAAACGATCAGAACAGTCTCTGTTGGAGGTGGGTCTGGTCGACCCCCTGTCCAGCCCACCAGAATCCGCCTTGCCTCAAGAAGGAATTGGTGACTAATGAAGCAAATCGAGAATGGACTTAGGCCCGAAAGGAGATGGGAAATCGCACCATCGAGACAGAGGATATGGAGACCGACCTGACTCACGTCGATTGATATGATTTTTTTTCCACACCCGAGACCGATCTCCCAGGGGACCGTCGGATAATACCAGTGACCTAGGGCAGACCTACATTTCAAAAGGAAAGAGAAGAACCTGCAGTATAAATATGAGCATTAAGATCATTAAGAGGGGGCAGAAAAATGAGGAGAGTATCATTAAATACAGAGAAAGTTCTGAATAAGAGGATTTTTGGACGAACAGATCGGCATACCGACCTATTCATCTCGGAATCATCAAACGGTCCACTTTCCCACTTTGTAGTAAACAGACAATCTCAGTTTCCTTCTCTCATCTAAAACGAGTGTCTCGCCCTAAAAACTATTCGATCTATATAAAGAACCGAATCATACATTCAACAGTCTCTTTCCCAAAAGCGATCAGAACCGTGTGATTGTGTTTCAATGAATGTGTAAGTCTAGAGTTAGGTGAGTTTGCCTCGTTAGGTATTTGTTCAAGTGGAAAGAGACAACTATAAGAAAAGGAACACTCGACTTTTGATTAGATCCGCTGTATATTATTTGATGATCATTTTAAAAGAAAACCTTATATTCATGTGTTATTAACACGTTTGCCATGATGATGTGTCATCAACATATTTCTTCTTAGTTTGGGTATTAGAAAAGGTTTTAACTACTAGAATAATTACAAAACATGTCACTCATAATTTGGTGCAAAAAATTAAATATTTTTAATCAAACTAATCATATCATTAATTACTAATCTAAAAAGAATTTCTCATTCTATTTCCTTATATGAAAACCACAAAATTGTTAAATAATTTAAGAACAAAGATTTGATATCCAAATATATCATATTATTTGTTTTTAAATCATTTAAATTTACTCATTATCTTTGTTTAATCTTACTTTGTTAAATAAATTGAATCAGCGCATCAAATATATAATATAAAAATACAAATTTTCCACATATGCTATAATCTGAATTTGTAAAAACGAATATAAATTACTAAAACTGTTAAAATTTGACATCAATTTTTTTTTTTGTAAAAATGATTCAGAAATTTGTTATAAAAAGATCCAAATGATCACTAATCATATGTATAATATCAATTAATTCATATATGTATTTTATCATATAAAATCATGTTTTATGTTGTTCATTCATAAACAATATGTATTTATTTTGAATTATAATTTATTTTAGATTTAGAAAATATATTAAATATCCACAATAATGAAATTTAAAGTTAAGATATAATAATTGTAGTATATATATATATATATATTTTAAGAAGCAACTTATAGGAAATTCCAATATATAAATCAAAATTACTTATTTATATCAACTTACCATGATTATCAGATATATATTTATTAGATATAATTACAGCTGTTATAACTTTCACTGTATTTAAAAAAAATTAAAAAATTCTTTATTATTTCCCAAAATAAACCAAAATAATATAATTATGGTAAGTATAAATTATTCATTTTTAAAACTTAACTAATAGTATAAATTTAAATAAGTAATCACACATTTAATTAAAAAACATATAGTAATTATATTTATACATAGTCATATAAATTTAGTAGTAAATTAAGATGTAAATAATATATACTAATTTTCTTATTAATCAATAATGTCAGAAAACAACTCATTTAGCAAAGTTGTCATGTTATTTTACTTTTACTAAACCACAATTTTAAAAGATTTTGAGTATTTTGAAATTGCATAATCTATATAAATAACTATAAAATTATATCTAAATATTTGTATTGAAATTTCACTCCGCGTGGGTTACTACATAGTTAAAAAATAAAATAAAAGAGGTGTTCAGATTTTTTTTTTCTTTTTGGTCATTATGTTAAATTCAGGCATCAAGTACAATTTCGGCAAGGACTTGGCCACTTGGGACAAGTTCGATTGTTTCTCACTGGGTCCACATTAGTTTTGAAGTTATATTTTCTTTTTGTCTTTCATAAATTATATATCTTGTTATTGCTGTTGTCATAATATTAGAAAACCATAGAACTACTCGCAATTGTATCTTCACATATAAAGATGTGAACGGTAATAAGTCAAGGGCTATAGAGGTGAATATACATGAATAACAATATAATTAGGATTCTGGTATTGGATAAAACAAAATTAGGTAGGTGGTATTATTCCTTACGATTTTGCCGCTACATCAGAGAGCGCCGAAGCTGCATTAAATGCAGTTGTCTCCCGAGTCGGCGGCAAATATTTTTTCCACATATCGAAGATATCTTCGATATATTTGTAATGATGTTATTGGATTGTGTGTAAAAACAGTACACCGTCTATTTCCTCTATATTAACGGAGCATTTATGTTGGGGCATCAATACTTCATTGAGAGAGTTACTGGAAAACAACCTTCAACAGAGAGAGAGAGCATTATCTGAAAGGAGAAAAAGTCGGTGAAGACATTGAATTTCAAGGTAAAGTACTTACTTTGCAAGTATATATATATATATATATATATATATATATATATATTGGGATTTGCGTGGTTACGTTTGTACGGAGAATTACGATGTTTATGTTCTAACCCTAATGACGATGTCAACTGTGTTTTTCAGGATTTTAGATGGCGATGATGGTGCGAGTTATTCGTGGGACATGGGTGAACGTCCGCGAAGGGTGGTGGGAACACAAACCTGAGTTGGAAGGATTTTCCTATGCTGTCGCTCTTCGGGAGTCGGACGATTTTAAAACGATGGCGACGAAGATTAAAGAAAAACTGAAGCTCCGAGACGAAAACCAAATAGAGCTTACGTACCAATGGCCCCACTGGATGCTCGGCGCAGAGTGGAAGAAAGCGATGCCCATCGCTCTCGAATACGATGACGACGCGGCTTTGTTCTTAGCCATAAGAACCGATATAGCAGAGGTTTACATCCGCGTGCGGGTGATATCTTGGGGTGAGACGAGGAATGATAACTGGGACCCCTTTAACAGGGCAGTTACCGGATTAACTGGATTAACAACGCCGAATTCCGTCATTTTGAGAGGTGAGAAGCTAAATAAATGTCCTTCATGGAAAAAATGGTTTCTGCGTTACTAATGTATGATACACAGTGTTTTAACCTTATTTTCCTATGGCAAGTGCACAGCAAACGAAGTAGTATTTAGGGGTCGAATCTCACGAGGACCAAGTATTGCACTATAGTTTTATCAACTAAATCAAAAGGTAAGACAAATCAATATGAAGTCGTTTTCGTTGGTAACAAGTAATGAACCTAAAATCGGATTTAAAAACAATGATAAGCAAGCGTTAGATCAAGGCAATTCACAGGCAATTCAGAGCAACAAATCAAACAACTATTCAAGCAATGATTAAGCACAAGTCTAGAACTCAAACATAAAAATAATATCAATCCAATTTCATGGCATCAATAACTTTATCTAACAACCTAGAATCCTAACTCTAGTTGCTCCTAAAAATCGCAGACAAGTTTTAGAGATCAGGTCCGATTTGTTCACAATTCACCTAAACATCTACTCTTGCAGGTCTAGGTTAAATTGCTCACCAAAGTTTCTTCTAGAAACTTAGCAACTCTCGCTGTCTGAGCTAACATAAAATCGAGAACAGAATGGCCAATTTGATTCAAGCAATAAGATCAACAGAGGTGAAGACAAACGATTTGATAGCTTATTTGTGGTTAATCCCTAGCTCATGAATTCCTTTGAAAACCTTAACCTAACTAAGAGATCTACTCAGACATAAATAAAGAAGAAAGCAAAACGATGGAATTGAAAGAATGCATAATCAAAACAGAAGTACTCGGGTTCAGAAATCTTCTCAGATTGTAGCAGAATTTCTTCTCCCTTACAAGTAGAAAGTTCTAAAGATGTTCAAAAGCTAAAAGCCAAGATGATAAAAACCTAAGACTAAAGAGAGTCAAAACGACTCTCCTTATTTTTCTCTAGAAGCGCGAGCAGGTGCTCGGTAATGGCTAAAAGTCGGGAGCATGTGCTCGCTGGTTGGAATTGGTAGTTCTTCACACGATTCGCCTTTTTTCTTCAATTCTGGTTTTTTTTTCTGATCCAAAGGCTCCAATTGCTCCAAACTCCATAACAGCTTCACAACTACCTAAAATCACCTGAAACATACTTGAAAAACTCTAGAAAAGGGTTAGATACTAAGGTTAGTATGGGTCAAAATCGCAATATATCAACTCCTCCGGACTTAGATCTTTGTTTGTCCTCAAACAAACTAAAAATCAAGACACAGAGATATAGGTGGAGACTCACAAAATCTCAGAAACCGAGAATAAACCATAATCTGCAGACCACATACATTAGAATAAGAGATACACATTCTTACCGAAAACCTCTCCAGCAAAGTTCACTAACCCAAAACCGTACGACTTGCAATGCCAGAAAAATCAAAGTTCAAGACAATAGACTCTCTACATTCAATTAAGGGTGGCGTGAGCTTCTTGTTAAGAGCACTAGCTTATTAAGACGAGGCTGGGTAAAAACGAGGCTAATATTTCGAGGTGGAGCTTTAGAGTGTTTAAGGTTACCGTGTTCCAGAGAGAGTGCAGGATATCGCACAAAACGACAAGGGAGACTGGACTCATTGATGTCACAACCTCTAAATCACTCTCCTCTTCTAGTAAGGTCGGCTTTTCAACTCGGTTCTTCTTCCTTTCCCTTGTTCACTTGCGATTGACACATGCTTCAGGACACATCTTTAGTTACTAACTCACCACCCCTTATCCTTGAGTTACTAACTCGATTCTCTTTTGTTTTTGTTTTTTTCTTTATTGGATAAGGGGGGCTTTACATTGCGTGTATCCTTCGGCCTTTAGAGTTTGTGATTCCTTTGTCCTCATACCCCAGCAGGTCATATTCATACTTTGTTCTTTTCCGGACAAAACGGAGCAGGTGCTCCGAAGTAGCGAGCAAGTACTCGTGCTTGCGAAAATTATTCCCATTCTTCTTCTAACGTCTTCTCCCCGACCTTTTTGCACATATCTGCACATACGAAATTGAAAAGCAAGAGTGCAAGTGGTTCGAAAAGAGGTTAAGATCCATGGTGGGGTAATAACTAAAAGCTAGCTATTCAGGATCAGCAAGAGTGGCAAAAGGAATAAGGAGTCCTGAATATATGATGTAACTCGTTCCCTAATCCTAATGCCCAAAACAAGAAGAATTTAAGTCCATATTACGTCCAGATAAAATAGAGTCTATCCAATAAAACCTTAAAGGGATTGAAGTTTTCTGGCCCGGAGAAAGGATCTGAATGTGAAGAAGCCTCAGCTCGTCTCTGTACTCTAAATTCTGCAGCAATGTTCACTAGAAAGATGGTCAAATTCATAAGTGGTTAAAAACTCATCATAGATTTTGGTCCTGGTTTCCACAAGTTTTGATTTGACCCACATAAAAGACTGACTCTAAAAGAAATAACAAATGACTCAAAAGCAAGAACAAAGTACTGACTCGATGCAAGACTCAAAATATGACCCTCCTCCGAACTTACTTCACACCGTTTCGGTGTGAGAATAAACTAGAGGAGCAACAAAGAAAAATAAAGAAAATGAAAGTGGTATAGAACAATGAAAAGGAAGAAGGTGGTACTGGTCCTCAACGAGTAGGGGTGTTGTAATACCCCGATACTAAAGCGGAAAGCACGACGAAGATAAATATTTTCTGATGGGGAATCAGAACAATTTTAAAAATTCTGGAACTTGGAGCGTGGATGCACAAGGAGTTAAGGGAGTTATTGCAAAAAGATTCAAGTCAAGAAAAATTCTGAGGAAGCACAGAAAAATCGTAGAAGATCGATTTGCGAGGAAAAAGGACCATTCAGAGAATTAAATTCAAAAGGAGGAGTTTCGAGTATCAATAAATTCAGGGAATTTTTCTCAAGACGCTAGACACCAAGAGGAAGCCTTGTAACGTGGAAAATCAGTATTTGGACCCCGGATGAATAAGTTATAAATTTATTTCCAAGAAGGTACGAAGAGAAGCTATTGGAGGAAAATAATTTGAAAAGGCAAGCTTCGGTTATCAGAAAATTATGAAATTTGGAGGGATTATAAAGGACATCTAAATGAAGCATCCGAAAAATACAGAGAAATTTTTGGATAACGTAATCATCATTTATGGATTTTTCTTCTCCAAGGGTGTCAAATGGAAGCGTACAACAACTAAAGTCCAAGAAGGGGATTCTGCATGACCAATTTCGACCACTGCATGTTAGTCCAACATTTTATGACTCCAAAGAAAAACAATAAAGGTCTGGAAAGGTCTTTGAAATGCTAAGTCAACCAAGAAATGATTTAGTGGAAGAAATTAAAGGAAAATGTGGTTTAATCAAGAAATTTTGCATGAAGAGGACAGGTGGAGGCATGATGGACGAAATTAGGTGTCATCTTAGGGTTTAATCTTCTCCACTCGAGGATTATCAACTCTCTCCACTATCTCAAGTCTCCACTCCTCTCTTCTCTCTTCCTATAAATACCAAGTGTTCTTCTCTCCACTCAACCTTTTGCCAAAATCAGATCAAAGAGCTTTCTCTGTGTGTTCTTTTGGAGTGAGAGTAGTGATAGGAGAGAGCTAGGCGTGGGCTAAGGGAAGTCTTGTTGGTGCTTAGTAAGTCCAGGAGTTTTTAGACTTATGCCCGTATCTTATGTTGTACTCGAGTATGCTATTTTTCAAATCCGCGGACAAACGTATTTGTGTATTCGGTTTTTATGATTTGGAAGTAATGTTAAGACTTGTAGGATCTTTGTTAAGTTAATGGAAATGAAGTATGTTTTGGTTTAAAACTTCCTTGCACTTTATATTTGAGTCTTCCGCTGATATGAATAGTTTGTCCGAAACTTGTTCACAACTCAAGACCGAAGTACGGGTTGCAAAGCCTTAGGCCGAGGTCAAGAGGTAAACGGAGTTAGGTATTGGGACGGTTCTGTTTTCGGACTTAGTCCTGGAATGAGCTGACCCGATACTTAACCCCGTACTGTGGCATTTCCGGATCGGTTAGGCTGGAGGATTGGTCATTCATGTTCTTGTTTGATTGTTGGGCGGCCAATCCTGTCTAGTCCGGTTCGGGGGTGCTACAGATGGTGGTATCAGAGCGTGGTTTACGACCATGCTTCCGGAATGCAAGGATGTAATTTTTATGGATTTCTTAAATCGGTTTTCAAACGGGCAGGCGTCACTGGTCAACTGGTTCGATGAGCGCCAATAGGAGAGTCTAGAGTTTTAGATAGATTTGGGATGAGATGACTTATAGGAAACCTAACCGTGCAGACTTGTTTTCTTCTGTGTTTAAGTGGTCAAGCTTTGGCGAGTGGTCCAGCACCGTAGGAGGCAGCGGTCACTGGTGGCCTGAGTTTGGTTCATCGAGCAGTTCAGGTGCCGAGTCAGTGGGGAGTGTCAATGCCAGTCCACAAGAAGCTCCGGGCCATTCTCCTGATCCGCAGCAAGACAACACCAGCTTTGAAGCGCAGACAACTCGGATGGCGAGTGTTGATCTGAACCTGCCAGCACCAGAACATGAGACAGATGATCAGGTGGTGCCATCGATGGGTATCATTGACATTTCTTCATCTTCTTCGAGCGGAAACTCAGTCGGTACCCGAGGAGAGTCAGAAGCAAACCGCCAGCCCAACGACCAGCATCTTACCTCTGGACGCCACGCATACACCTCGAGCAATGTTCTGAACCTTGGAGGGAGCCGCACAGTGTATTTCCGGAGGACCGCCCGTAAGAGGACATTACCGGCCCAGCATGTGAGAGCCACGTTCCGATGCGGACACTGCAGAGAACATGGCCACTCACCCACATGTGTCCTCAGATACCTGCGCCGAAGGACCCTGATACCAACCAGAACCGTGAGGAGCCAGTGACAGTGAGGGAGATCGGTGAGCCTAGTCGACCAAGGACTCACCTCAGATTCCGAGAACAGGCCCGCAAGAGAGTCAGGACACCCAGCCAAGTAAGAGAAGATACCAAATGTGAAATTTGCGGACAGACCGGCCACTTCACGCATGTTTGCCCTCATCCGCCTACATCCAGCGACTCCAACACCCACAGCTGTTCATTCTGCAGAGAAACTTCCGAGCAAGGTACGTACTTTGATTGTGTGTTAGGAAGAGTAGTTAAGGTCCGGGAGAGTGTAGAAATCCGATGTGTCTTTAGATCCCAAACCATTAGGAAACCCTTTTTGGCATAGGATGTGAATGGTTGAGATGGAGAATGAGGTTGAGAATGGAGAATGGATGGAAGGGATCAGAATCAGAATTGGAGCAAGGCCGGAGGACCGTATGGAGCAGTGAATTCGAGGACGAATTCAGTTTAAGGGGGGGTGAATGTAATACCCCGATACTAAAGCGGAAAGCACGACGAAGATAAATATTTTCTGATGGGGAATCAGAACAATTTTAAAAATTCTGGAACTTGGAGCGTGGATGCACAAGGCATTAAGGGAGTTATTGCAAAAATCTTCAAGTCAAGAAAAATTCTGAGGAAGCACAGAAAAATCGTAGAAGATCGATTTGCGAGGAAAAAGGACCAATCAGAGAATTAAATTCAAAAGGAGGAGTTTCGAGTATCAATAAATTCAGGGAATTTTTCTCAAGACGCTAGACACCAAGAGGAAACCTTGTAACGTGGAAAATCAGTATTTGGACCCCGGATGAATAAGTTATAAATTTATTTCCAAGAAGGTACGAAGAGAAGCTATTAGAGGAAAATAATTTGAAAAGGCAAGCTTCGTTTATCAGAAAATTATGAAATTTGGAGAGATTTAAAGGACATCTAAATGAAGCATCAGAAAAATACAGAGCAACTTTTGGATAACGGAATCATCATTTATGGATTTTTCTTCTCCAAGGGTGTCAAATGGAAGCTTACAACAACAAAAGTCCAAGAAGGGAATTCTGCATGACCAATTTCGACCACTGCATGTTAGTCCAACATTTTATGACTCCAAAGAAAAACAATAAAGGTCTGGAAAGGTCTTTGAAATGCTAAGTCAACCAAGAAATGATTTAGTGGAAGAAATTAAAGGAAAATGTGGTTTAGTCAAGAAATTTTGCACAGATGGAGGCATGATGGACGAAATTAGGTGTCATCTTAGGGTTTAATCTTCTCCATTCCAGGATTATGTGTCAAAGGATTATCAACTCTCTCCACTATCTCAAGTCTCCACTCCTCTCTTCTCTCTTCCTATAAATACCAAGTGTTCTTCTCTCCACTCAACCTTTTGCCAAAATCAGATCAAAGAGCTTTCTCTGTGTGTTCTTTTGGAGTGAGAGTAGTGATAGGAGAGAGCTAGGCGTGGGCTAAGGGAAGTCTTGTTGGTGCTTAGTAAGTCCAGGAGTTTTTAGGCTTATGCCCGTATCTTATGTTGTACTCGAGTATGCTATTTTTCAAATCCGCGGACAAACGTATTTGTGTATTCGGTTTTTATGATTTGGAAGTAATGTTAAGACTTGTAGGATCTTTGTTAAGTTAATGGAAATGAAGTATGTTTTGGTTTAAAACTTCCTTGCACTTTATATTTGAGTCTTCCGCTGATATGAATAGTTTGTCCGAAACTTGTTCACAACTCAAGACCGAAGTACGGGTTGCAAAGCCTTAGGCCGAGGTCAAGAGGTAAACGGAGTTAGGTATTGGGACGGTTCTGTTTTCGGACTTAGTCCTGGAATGAGCTGACCCGATACTTAACCCCGTACTGTGGCATTTCCGGATCGGTTAGGCTGGATGATTGGTCATTCATGTTCTTGTTTGATTGTTGGGCGGCCAATCCTGTCTAGTCCGGTTCGGGGGTGCTACAGGTGTCCTCAGGGCTCTCGCTTCCTTGACGATCAGTGCGTCGGCGACGACGTGGGTGTCTCTCGGATGGGCTCGAAGCCACGGTTGTGGTATGGCAACATCCACTGGAGAGTCGCTGGAGGAGGCTGTTGTTCTTGCGCTGAGAGGTGATCATCCAGCGCCGGTACTCAGCTGGATCGGGCTCGTCGGAGATGGGCGGAAGGTCAAACTCGCCGACGGTAGCCGAGAGAGGTGGGTCTGCCCTATCCACGTCGGCCATTTTTGGTGGTGAGGCACGGGAAGAGAGCTAGCGAAGTCGGTAGCTGGGGTGGTCTGAACAGGCGCGTCTTCCAGGAGTGGGAAGCTCAGATCATCTATGGAGGCGAGGCGAGTGATATCCAGTGTCGGGAAAAAGATCTGTTGGGGTAAACCGTTGATGCCTCGATAACGGTATATATAGCGATCAACATCGACGGCGCTGATGATGCGAGAATGGATGAGGTGTTGGAGGTCCATCTTCTCGACCTCTGCCACGTGCTCATCAAAAACTAACTCAAGCTTAACGATTTGGAAGAGGTTGGTGAGAAGAGTCCCGATTCGTTCTGTCTTCACGTCGGTCCTGTATTTGATGAAGCAGAGCATCTCAGCAAAACGCATCCCCAGGTTGCTGCGATATGTGGTGGGAGCAGGTGCTCCGTGAAGCAGAGTATGTGCTCCGAACGAATCGACTAGCAAACTGCTGCAGCCGAGATACAACATGAGCAGCTCATCCGTGTGTACCTTGTTCCCTTCGTCTCTGTTGAAGAGCATGTTGCTGATAATCCGAGCAAAGATGCGAAGAGCGGGGTGGCAGATTTGGAATTGGCTGGCAGTATTGGATCGGTATCTCCCGTGTGCTGTGGTACGCCAGAAGGGATCTGCTTCCGGAAACTTCTTCGGAAAAGAGAGCTCCTCGTTCTCTTCGTGGAAGCCGTAGAGGAGGGTGAAGTAGTCCATAGACACGCTGAAACGCCTTCCTCCAGCCTTGAAAGAAAGTGTAGCATCCTTCAGTGTTTTGTTTGCCGGGTCATTATGAGTGATCTTAATGGTGGCGAGGCACTGTCGGACGAGATCGGGATAGAGCACAGCCTCTTCAAGAACAAAGTCGAAGCACTGGGAGTTGCACAGCAGCAAACTGACCTGCTCCTTGAGCCCGAGAAGTTCGAGTGTGTCTAAGCAGATTTGGCGAGTCGACATGAACTTAATCTTCAACATTTTGTTGTAGTAAGTTGCATCCCGCTGGTCTCAATGGCGCAATCAATGGCAAAAACCAATTCAAACCCAATTGCGACCCAGGAGAAGGTAAGGAAACGACCCAGACCTCAAAATTCCACAACCATGGCAGACTGAAAACAAGGGGAATTGAGGACTTACTGCGCTTCATTCGTGAAAGCGAGAACAGTATCGTGATGAGGGCGAGAAAACACACAGAATCGATCCAAAAACTTCCGAAATCGGTGAAGAATTGAAAAAGTTAAGCAAAAGTGCGGAGGAAAAACTTGAAACCGTCGATGGTGGAGAAGAAAGAGGGAGAGAGAGAAGCGGGTAGGGTTTAAAAGAAAAGGGAAGCGTCTTTTTAAAAAAAAAAAAAACGGAAGGTCGTGAAAAATTCGAATAGAAATGCTTCTTATTTGAAAAACCCCTTTTAGAACCCAGAAAACTTACCTGGTCCAGGAGAGCATAGTGAGCAGGTGCTCGCCAGCGTGGAGCAGGTGCTCCTCTGTGGTGACCTCTTCTTTCCACCTTGTCTGTCTGCATATTCCTTAGTAACAACAATCCTTACAAGTGGGTTGCCTCCCACTAAAACTAAAAGTTACTAGCATAATAAAAACACAAATTAGAAATACTTATAAGTGGGTTGCCTCCCACTCAGCGCTTGGTTTAAGTCACTGGCTTGACTTGGTCACCCTTTTAGGCTTGAGGAGGGTCGGCTAGGGGAAAGTCTTCCCCATCTGCGAGATGTGTATCAGCTAGATATGGCTTCAGCCACTGACCATTGACCACAAATTCCTCTCCTTTGGTGCTAAGCAATACCACAACTCCATAGGGTCGAACTTCCTTTATAGTAAAAGGCCCAGACCATCATGATCGTAACTTCCCGTGAAACAGCTTCAGCCGAGAGTTAAAGAGTAGAACTTGGTCGTTGGGAGTGAAGTTGTGAGCCAGTATGCGCTTGTCATGGTATGCTTTCGTTTGCTCCTTGTAGATCTTGGACTTCTCGTATGCGAGATGCCTAATCTTCTGAAGCTCATGTAACTGCATCATGCGCCGCTCTTAACCGCCCATGCGGCTTAGAATTCGAGCTCGACGGGGAGTTGGCAGGCTTTGCCGAGACGAGATGGAATGGAGTGGTCCCGAGTGGCATTTTGTAGGCGGTCCTATAATCCCATAGAGCATCATCCAACTTATAAGCCCAATCCTTCCTAATTGTTCCCACAGTCTTTTGCAAGATGCTCTTGATTTCGCAGTTGGATATCTCGACCTGCCCACTGGTTTGCGGATGATAGGGAGTGGCTACCTTATGTTTTACACCATTCTTACGCAGCAGGGCCTCGAAGATCTTGTTGATGAAGTGTGAGCCTCCATCGCTGATAACAACTCGCGGAACGCCGAACCTTGGGAAGATGATGGACCTAAGCATCGTGATCACTACTCTGGCGTCATTCGTAGGACTAGCGAGAGCCTCAACCCACTTAGACACATAGTCTACAGCCACAAGTATATACTCGTTCCCAAAAGAAGATGGGAAAGGACCCATAAAATTGATCCCCCATACATCAAACACCTCTACTTCGAGAATGAAGTTCTGTGGCATCTCGTTGCGCCTGCTGATGTTGCCCTATCGCTGGCATGAATTGCACCCGGAGATAAAACGCTGAGCATCTTTGAACATCGTGGGCCACCAATACCCTGCTTGCAACGCCTTGTGTTGGGGTCAAAATCCCCTCCTCGAAGATTAACGAAACAAGAAGCCAAGACCAAGATCAAATGGAGTTTATCCCGGGCAATGGACTGGACGAGCTAAGGCCAACTGCCCACGACCCGTCCGAGACATGACCGGCGGCAGGGATAAGGCCAGCCGCCGGATCTCCTTCGACCCCGGACCGGCGGCTGGGATAAGGCCAGCCGTCGGATCTCCTTCGACCCCGGACCGGCAGCTGGGATAAGGCCAGCCGCCGGATCTCCTTCGACCCCAGACCGGAGGCTGGGATAAGGCCAGCCGCCGGATCTCCTCCGAGCCCGGACCAGCGGCTGGGATAAGGCCAGCCGCCGAACCTCCTTCGACCGACGACCGGCGGCTGGGATAAGACCAGCCGCCGGGTCTTAATCACACACCGACCGCGGCTGGGATAAGGCCAGCCGCCGGGTCTTCTCCATACATCAACCGGCGGTTGGGATAAGGACAGCCGCCGGGTCTTCTCCATACATCAACCGACGGCTGGGATAAGGCCAGCCGCCGCGTCTTCTTCAAGCACGGACCGGCGGGGGATAAGGCCAGCCGCCACAATCATTTCTCAGTCAAGACTCATTATCCGAACATCGTCCAGTCGACCGACCATCAAACATAACTCTAAGCCCGGACCGACCCGAAGACTCGTCGTTTGCATGTTCCGACTCCAAAACGTCTATAAACATTCCCCGAAAGACCGTGACTAACGTTCAGCCGTCCATGGACCAGTCACCAAGCACACAAGCCAAAGGAACTGGCGGCTGGCCATCAATGCCGAAACCGGCGGCTGGAAGTTCGAATAAAGAACAGGCGGCTCAAATCTCAAGAGTCGTAAAACATTCAGAATATTGTTCATGCGGGAAAAACCGTTAAAAACACTATTTTTCTCGAGACAAAGTGGACTGAAGAATCGAATTAAGTCTAAACCGAGATTCGGTTAAGACTATTCATGGTTTACTATTCATCGGCGGGCCAGATTTGGGTCAGAACGCGCAGACGGATCACGGAAGACTCTCGGGCTGGATATCGGGCCCAAAAGCTTAGGTCGGCGGCTGGGAAGAAAGGCGAAAGTCCCACATCGAAAATCTGAGGTCTTAGCATCCTAGGAAGTTCAGTATATATATATACGCTCATGTAAGGGTTAAATCCATCCCAAATCCGAGTATTAGGAGTTTTAGCAATATAAGACTTTTCAGCTTTTGCTAATTATTCTTGTACTTTCGGAAATCATCAATAAAATCTCTCTTTTCACATTTTCGGTCCTTTAGTTCTTTAAAATATAATTTTCGAGCCCCCATAAAATACAAGTTTTGACAGTGTGAGTTTCGGCTCTCACAGTTTGGCGCCGTCTGTGGGGAAGAGAAATATTCTAAACTCTTAGAACGAGAGGATACGGAAAAAAGATGATGACCGGAGAAGCAATGAAGTGGAGTTCCGTGGATGGTAGCCGTGGCCGGACGGACGATGACTTTCCGAGAAGGGGAAGCCGACGAAATAAACCATCCACACAATGATCTTCTCGTGATCAATCTTTCAATCGGAGGGTATGAGATACCAAGAGTCTTAGTCGACACAGGAGGAACGGTGAACGTCATATTCCTGGAAACCCTTCGGAGGATGAACATTGAGACCCAGCATTTCATAACCCATCCAAAACCGTTGACTGGTTTCTCCGGAAAGACGACAATGACAATGGGGACGATCCAACTCCCCGTAAAAGCAAAAGGAGTGGAGAAGGACACAAAGTTCTCGGTGATCGATTGCCCGCGAATCTACGTCGCAATCGTAGGAACACCGTGGCTGAACTCAATGAAGGTCATCCCATCAACTTACCACCTGTGCCTGAAATTCCCGACTCCAACCGGAGAGGAAATGATCTGGGGACGGCAGAAAGATTCTCGAGCTTGTTTCTTAACGGAACACAGTTTGAGAAAGCCGATAACCGATTCCCACCACCAGACAAAATCCGAAAAGGGAAAGGAAGAGCGGCAACTCGCGAAACTCGAACAAAAGTTACAAATTGAAGAATCCCGGGAGACGGAGAAGGATCCCCTGTGTGAGCCAGTGATTTCGGTCAACATAGACGAAACGAATCCAGAGCGGTGTACGGAGATCGGGGCGAATTTGGAGGTGCCGATCAAGACAGAGTTAATCACCTTGTTAAAGGAGAACGCCGGGTCATTCGCATGGGCAACAGAAGATATGCCCGGGATCGACATCGGCATCACAAGCCATGAACTCAACGTGGACCCGACAATCAAACCGGTGAAGCAGAAAAGACGAAAGCTCGGACCAGAGCGCGCCCAGGCGGTGAACGATGAAGTAGAGAGATATGGAAGTGAAATATCCCGACTGGCTAGCGAATCCGGTGGTAGTGAAGAAGAAGAATGGAAAATGGCGAGTTTGCGTCGACTTTACGGATCTTAATAAAGCGTGCCCGAAAGACAGCTTCCCGCTTCCGCACATCGATCGATTAGTCGAAGCAACGGCAGGGAACAAGCTGCTATCATTCATGGACGCTTTCTCCAGATACAACCAAATCATGATGAACCCCGACGATCGAGACATGACTGCGTTCATCACGGCAGGGAACATACTGCTATAAGGTGATGCCATTCGGGTTAAAAAAATGCCGGCGCAACATACCAAAGGCTTGTCAACAAAATTTTCGCCGAACAACTCGGAAGAACGATGGAAGTCTACATCGACGATATGCTGGTCAAGTCATTGGAGGAGAAAGACCATGTGAAACACTTACGGGAATGCTTTGAACAACTCAACCGGCACAACATGAAGTTAAACCCGGCGAAGTGTAGATTCGGAGTAGCATCCGGCGAGTTCCTCGGTGATAAAAATGCTTCCCACGGAAATCACTTTGGTGGATTTTGGATATGAACCGAGAAGGCTACTAGCACTTCCGGAACTGATGGATTGATGGGATCGTCGGGAGGTGCGGAAAGTCTCCTGATATACCCTTCCTAAGGCTGACCACCTTGAGGTTTGATGTATGGCTGACCACCAAACACACCCAATTGATGAAATGGCTAACCACCAAGTCAACAAGCCGGTTCAAATCCGATGAACTAGCGAAGAACTCTCTCTCAATCACTGAGACAAGAATAAACTCAAAAACTCTCTATCTTTTATTAATCTGGATGTAGAGTCTTTTAAATAGATTTTACAAAGATAAGAAATTAAAGGAAATGTGTAAAACCTAGGAAAAGTGCTAAAAATAATACATAGAAAATGACAAAGGAGGACTGGACTTAATTCTGGTCAAAATAACTCTTCATATGCTTTGAATGACTCTTAATCTCCAATTTTCGTCACTCCTTTTGGGCTGGAAGTAAAGTCATCATTTTGGGCTCTTCTTGGACTTGTAACATGATGAAAATGGTCTGGACTTGTTAGATATCATCATGGGTCAGATTTTGAATGCTCTCCTTGTCCAAAACTCAATAAATTGGCCAAAATAGTCCATCGTGAAGTTGTTGAAGAAACCATTTTGCTTTGGTTGAGAATGCATTTTCTTGTGCTCTCCATAGTCCTATCACTCGGGTATCTGGTAACTCATCGAGGGATAGAAGCGAACCCGAAGGAAATTAATGCCCTGATAGAGATGGCCTCACCAAAAACCAAAAGAGAAATCCAAAGATTGACCGGACGGGTCGCATCGCTGAACCGGTTTATCTCGAGGTCAACGGACAAATGTTTGCCCTTCTACGACACACTCAGGGGAAACAAAAAGTTTGAGTGGACAGAGAAGTGCGAACAGGCGTTCCAAGAACTAAAGAAATACCTAGCAAGCCCGCCCGTGCTTTCAAAGCCGGTCGAAGGAGAGCCTCTTTTTCTGTATACAGCGGTGTCATCGACGGCGGTAAGCGGAGTGCTGATCAGAGAAGATCGCGACGAGCAAAAACCGGTCTTCTATGTAAGCCAGACTTTGGCGGACGCGGAAACTCGATACCCGCTGATGGAGAAGGCGGCCTTGGCAGTGGTGATTTGCACTCGGAAATTGCGGCCTTATTTCCAATCACACATGATCATTTTACTCACGGCTTTTCCACTCAGGACGATCCTGCATAGTCCCACTCAATCAGGACGTTTGGCCAAATGGGCGGTGGAATTAAGCGAGTATGATATCGAGTACCGAAGCAGAACATGCGCGAAATTGCAAGTCCTTGCGGATTTCTTGATCGAACTCCCGACCGTAGGCGTTAGTGAACCAACATCGGATTCGGTATGGGTTCTCCACGCCGACGGATCTTCATCAAAGCAAGGTTCGGGAGTCGGAGTTCGATTAACATCGCCAACTGGAGAAATCCTAGAACAGTCGTTCAGGTTACTCTGCAACGCTTCCAACAACGAACCAGAGTACGAAGCCTTGATCGCTGGACTAAGACTCGCCCTCGGGCTCAAAATTCAGAATCTACATGCATTTTGCGATTCCCAGCTGGTGGCGAACCAGTTCAGCGGGGACTATGAAGCGAAGCGATTCAAAAAGTTCGAACTCAAAAGAATCCCGCGGGAGAAAACGCCCCGGCCGATGCATTGGCGGCCCTGGCATCAACGTCGGCCCCGGGAGAAAGGCGAATCATTCTCGTGGAATTCATAGAGCGACCGAGCATCGATCCACCGCAAGTCGCAAATCTTATACAACTGCCGGAAGGTGAGGATGAGGAAGAACTCCCGGAAGCAGAGTTAGCAACTGGTCCGACGGAAGAGTATGGCTGCGATCGCGGATGGATGGCCCCGATACGAACATACATCACGGACGGGGAAGTTCCGGCGGACAAGTAGGCTGCACGAAAGCTAAAGGCTCAAGCGGCCCGCTTCGTCCTCCTCGACGGCAACATCTACAAATGGAGGATCTCCGGACCGTTAATGGTCTGCGTGGAAAAAGAAGAAGCAAGACGAATTATGGAGGAAGTCCACAGCGGATCGTGCGGAAACCACTCCGGAGGGAGAGCCCTCGCAATCAAAATCAAGCGGCATGGACACTATTGGCCAACCATGATAAAAGATTGCGTGAAGTTCTCCCTCAAGTGCGAGAAATGCCAGAGGCATGCACCAGTGATCCATCAGCCCGCAGAACTGCTCTCGTCAATCTCTGCGCCGTACCCGTTCATGAGGTGGTCAATGGACATCGTGGGGCCAATGCATAACTCAAAGCAGAAAAGATTCCTACTTGTCCTAACAGACTACTTCTCAAAGTGGGTCGAAGCGGACTCTTACGCCAGTATCAAAGACGCTCAAGTGGAACACTTCGTCTGGGAAAACATCATATGCCGGCACGGAGTCCCTTACGAGATTGTCACCGACAATGGTTCTCAATTCATTTCCGCCCGCTTCGAAGGGTTCTGCGAAAAGTGGAAAATACGCCTGGGCAAGTCAACGCCACGTTATCCACAGGGAAACGGCCAGGCCGAAGCAGCCAACAAAACTATCGTTGACGGACTCAAGAAGCGCCTCGATGAGAAGAAAGGGCGATGGGCAGATGAGCTCGAAGGAGTCCTCTGGTCCCACCGGATAACTCCAAGGCGCGCAACCGGAGAAACGCCGTTCGCGCTGGTCTAGGGTGCCGAATGCGTTATACCGTCAGAAGTAGACTTTCCCGGCGTCAGGCGGAGACTCTTGCCTGGACAGGAAGGCCTTAACCATCTGATGATGTTAGATGAACTGGACCTGATAAATGAAAGACGGGATCAAGCGCTCGTCCGCATTCAAAACTATCAACAAGCAGCGGCCAAGTACTACAATTCAAACGTGCGAAGCCGCAAATTCAAGGAAGGAGACCTCGTCCTCCGCAAAGTTTTCCAGAACACCACGGAACCGAATGCAGGGAAGCTAGGTGCAAAATGGGAAGGACCGTACAAAGTAGCAAAGGTGGCCGCCCAGGAGCATACGAGCTGGAAAACAAAGAAGGAAAGCCAGTTCCGAGGACATGGAACGCGATGCACCTAAAGAAGTATTACCACTAGACGTTGTAAAATAGAACTACGAACTGGCTTGATCCCTACATTCGGGGTACGTAGGCAGCTCGCCATCCGACGAGTTCAGCTATTTGTATTTTATAATTTTTAAGGGGGAGTGGGTCCGTATATGCATACTCCCAAATTTTCGCAAACAAATCAAGAGGATGGACATTGGGACTTAGCATCTCATAACACATCCATAGCTTGAAAAGTTTCCTGAGAACACCATTCCGACAAACATCGGGACTTAGCATCCCGAAACCTGATCCGGAAAGCGAATGGACTCAGAAAAAACCCAAGAAAATGAACATTGAGACAAGACATAACGCATTTCCAACTCAGACAACATCGCCCATCACTAAGGCACAACAAATACCATCACTTCAAAAAACAGCCCCTTGGCTTCCAACAAATGGCAAGCATGCCACCGTCTATTGCTGATCACAACGGGACGATTCTTTTAACCATGGTTCTTTTTACATCCCAAAGCAGCCGCCCAGGATTAATCCGCCGCCCAGGATTAATCCAGCATGACCCGGAGACTGACCAGCCGCCCAGGATCAATCCAGCATGACCCGGAGACTGGGACATGACCAGCCGCCCGTAATCAATCCGACATAACCTGGCGGCTGGGGACATGGCCAGCCAACCATCCTCTCTATATCAATATCAATACACGGCGGCCGGGTTTGTCTCGGACTAAATCCAGCTGCCCGTGATCATCTAACCTGGACCTTTGCACAAAAGAAAAGTAAACGGCAAAACGCAAATCTCGAAAGCTCATCTTTATTGAAATCTCAAACAAGGAAAAACCGGTCCAGACCAAAAATCAGGCCGTACATAACATAAATCTATAAACGAAAATCAAAAACTCAAAAATAACTAAAAAGAAAAACCACCGCAAGGTCAAGAGTCTGAACCAAACGCCTTGGCAACAGCAATATCCGAGATTCCGGGAACCGACTCGTTCGATCCCGATAGATCAATCACCCCTAGAGAAGTAGCCTCCTCTTCGACAGATCTTTCCTCGGGTATTGAGACATCATCGTCCCTGTGAGCTGGGCACAACTGAGAATCCATCTTCCCACGAATTCGAGCGATCACATCATCAAACTGAGCTGCAGACTTGTCAAACTCGTTCATCCATGTGGACAATTTCACCTTCTCTTCATCCAAGCTGGGAGGATCAGTCCCCTGAAGCAATGCGACAAGTTCGATATTGCTCTCTATCTGGGCCAAATTTACTTCCTGGTTCCTTGCCTCAGATAAAGATCCGAGATCTTCTTTTAACACATTCAAGAAGTCGCGGAATTTTGCGACGGAAGCCTTGCGGCCATCTGCATAAGCCCGCTGCACCTTCGAATTGCACGCCGCTTTCGCACTAGCCAACTGGTCTTTCAAAGTCTGTACTTCTTAGCATGACGCGCATCCTTGGCCTCTTGGCGGGTCTTGAACTGCAACGCCTCGGTTTTTTTCGCGCGCAACAAAGCGAGCTCCCTCTCGAGCAACTTGACCCGATGCGAAGACGCCACCTCAAGTTCGTTGAGTTTCCTCCTTGCCAGCCGAGCATCCTCCCGAGCTTCCTCAGCACGCTTGCGGATTCCACGGACAGAAGCATCATACGTGCTGATGCACTTGTTCACGGAAGACATAAACTAAAAAAAAAAAGAATAAAAGAAAAGGCAGGAATAGATAAACCTTCATCCCGCTCAAGGCCATATCCTCGTACTTCTCAGGCTCTTCCAGACTATCACAAGAAGGAAACTTGAAACTAGCATCCGTGATCACCGAAAAACTCCTAGCGGACTGACGACGATTTTTACAAACAGCCTCAGGAAAAGCGAGCCCTGGCAAAGGACCCGTACACCGAGCCTCGGAAGGAGAATTCTTCGCTCCGGGGTCAGCAAGGCAACCCGCCTGCTTTTGGCGCAACATGTTGTCTTCATCGCTCAGACTATAGACAACCCCGCCAGCCGCCGCTTTACCCTTGGGCAAACGCCTCGCGATACTTCGTTCAAGAATAGCCTCCTTCTTCAAAGGAGTGACCACAACGGTGGATACCGCCAACTTATCCGCAGGCCACTCGGGTGGAGGGATAGCTTGACTACCGTCCGCCAACCCCGATCCCAAAGGCCAGCCGCTGTCTTGTCCTTAGAATCTTTTCCAAGCTTATTTGCCTCTCTGTTCTTCTCCATCTGCCTCCTCTCGCGAAAAGATGGCCTGACCATAATATCAAATTCAAGGAGACGGAAAGAGCACTCGACTATAGAAAGAACTCGCGAGGAAAAAGAAGAAGGAAGGGTGCATATATATAGTCGGATGGCTCGAATCCTAGTCCAAGTAGAAATCGGATCTTTCCAATTCCGAGCCAACCGCCCACGAGCCTTTCACACGAAAGAGGAAGTTTTTCTTTACAAAAAAAAGGAAAGAGAAGAAGAAATGAAATTTTTTCGTTTCGACCAATCCCGATAAAACCTCGGCTTAAAGCTCATCGTCTTGGTCTACGAAAACGAAGAGCTGGGGGCTAACTGTTGGGGTCAAAATCCCCTCCTCGAAGATTGACGAAACAAGAAGCCAAGACCAAGATGAAATGGAGTTCATCCCGGGCAATGGACTGGACGAGCTAAGGCCAACTGCCCACGACCCGTCCGAGACATGACCGGCGGCTGGGATAAGGCCAGCCGCCGGATCTCCTTCGACCCCGGACCGGCGGCTGGGATAAGGCCAGCCGCCGGATCTCCTTCGACCCCGGACCGGCGGCTGGGATAAGGCCAGCCGCCGGATCTCCTCCGAGCCCGGACCGGTGGCTGGGATAAGGCCAACCGCCAGATCTCCTTCGAGCGACGACTGGCGGCTGGGATAAGGCCAGCCGCCGGGTCTTAATCACACACCGACCGGCGGCTGGGATAAGGCTAGCCGCCGGGTCTTAATCACACACCGACCGGCGGCTGGGATAAGGCCAGCCGCCGGGTCTTCTCCATACATCAATCGGCGGCTGGGATAAGGCCAGCCGCCGGGTCTTCTTCAAGCACGGACCGGCGGCTGGGATAAGGCCAGCCGCCACGATCATTTCTCAGTCAAGACTCATTATCCGAACATCGTCCAGTCGACCGACCATCAAACATAACTCTAAGCCCGGACCGACCCGAAGACTAGGCGTTTGCATGTTCCGACTCCAAAACGTCTATAAACATTCCCCGAAAGACCGTGACTAACGTTCAGCCGTCCATGGACCAGTCACCAAGCACGCAAGCCAAAGGAACTGGCAGCTGGCCATCAATACCGAAACCGGCGGCTGGAAGTTCGAATAAAGAAAGGGTGGCTCAAATCTCAAGAGTCGTAAAACGTTCGGAATACTGTTCATGCGGGAAAACCCGTTAAAAACACTATTCATCTCGAGACAAAGTTGACCGAAGAATCGAATTAAGTCTAAACCGAGATTCGGTTAAGACTATTCACGGTTTACTATTCATCGGCGGGCCAGATTTGGGTCAGAACGCGCAGACGGATCACGGAAGACTCTCGGGCCGGATATCGGGCCCAAAAGGTTAGGTCGGCGGCTGGAAAGAAAGGTGAAAGTCCCACATCGAAAATCTGAGGTCTTAGCATCCTAGGAAGTTCAGTATATATATGTACGCTCATGTAAGGGTTAAATCCATCCCAAATCCGAATATTAGGAGTTTTAGCAATATAAGACTTTTCAGCTTTTGCTAATTATTCTTGTACTTTCTGAAATCATCAATAAAATCTCTCTTTTCACATTTTCGGTCCTTTAGTTCTTTAAAATAGAATTTTCGAGCCCCCATAAAATATAAGTTTTGACAGTGTGAGTTTCGGCTCTCACACCTTGGTTACCGTTTTGAAAGTGGCGAAGTGGCCGACATAAGAGGAGCCGTGGCAGTGAAACAGAATCTCCGGGATCTCCTCTTCTGCTATGCATCTCCGGAACACTCCATCAGAACAGTGCTTGTATAGGTACGGTTCATCTCAGAAGTAATGTTGGATGTCCTTAAGGAACTTCTTCCTTTATTGCCCACAAAGTCGCGCGGTTCCTGGTTAGCAGCTAGATAATTCGCAATTTTCCCAAACCAAGGTATGTGAGGACGTCTAGCTTGTTCAATCTTATTGCTGAATTCTGTCTGAGCAGGTGCTAGCTGGGCGGGAGCACGTGCTTCCTTGACTTGGAGAACTCCAATCGAATAGATCTGCTCTTTAGGCAAGCTGTCATCTAGAGGGAGATCCTCTTCAATCTGCATCCTAAACAAGTGGTCGATAGCGCCATTGTCTATCCCCTTCTTATCCTTAATCTCTAGGTAGAATTCTTGTAAGAGAAGAATCAACCTAAGTAGCCGTGGTTTGGCATCCTTCTTTGTCAAGAGATACTTGAGCGCTGCGTGATCCGTATGAACAATGACCCTCGATCCAAAGAGATAGAAACGAAATTTCACAAAAGCGAAAACAACAGCTAGAGGCTCCTTCTCGATTGTGGCATACTTGCATTGAGCTTCGTCTAAGGTGCGGCTAGCATAGTAGATGACGTGGAGCTTTCTATCTTTCCTTTGGCCAAGAATTGCACCAACTGCATAATCGCTAGCATCTGTCACGACCTCCAAGGGCAAACTCCAATCTGGTGGCTGCACAATGGGTGCACTGAAAAGTGCTCCTTTGATCATGTGGAAGGCCTCAAGGCATGCATCATCGAATTCGAACTTCACCTCCTTGCAGAGAAGGCGTGTGAGAGGCATAGCGATCTTGGAGAAGTCTTTGATGAAGCATATGTATAAACCGGCGTGTCCTAGGAAACTGCGGATGCCCTTGATTGAAGTTGGCGGTTGCAAGTTCATCATGACTTCGATCTTCGCTTTGTCCACCTCAATGCCATCCGCAGAGATGCGATGTCCCAGCACAATCCCGTTCCTTACCATAAAGTGACACTTCTCCCAGTTCAGAACTAGATGCTTTCCTCGCAACGTTGAAATACCTTGCACAAATTAGACAAACAATCAGAGAAAGAGTTCCCGTACACCGAAAAGTCGTCCATGAACACCTCCATGATGTCTTCGATTAAGTCGGTAAAGATGGACATCATGCAATGCTGCAAAGTTGTTGGGGCGTTACATGTGAACGTTGTGAACGTTATCTTCTCCTGATCATCCAGATGAATAGGGATCTGAAAGAAACCTGAATAATCGTAGTATGGATGGTTAGCAAGTCTTTTAAGCATCTGATCAATAAACGGCAAAGGAAAGTGATCCTTGCGAGTCGCAGCATTGAGTTTGCGGTAATCTATGCATATTCTATGGCCGGTTACAGTCCTAGTTGATATCAGTTCAGTCCTATCATTCTTTATCACAGTGATTCTGCCTTTCTTAGGAACTACATGAACTAGACTAACCCAAGTACTATCAGAAATAACATAAATTACCCCAACTTCTAGAAGTTTCATTATCTCCTTCTTAACGACATATTTTTGATTCAGGTTTAACCTCCTCTGATGTTCGATAGAGCTCATTGATTGATCTTCTAAATGTATCCTATGCATGCAAAGATCAGGAGAGATGCGAGTGATATCATCAAGCTAATACCCTATAGCCTTCATATACTTCATAAGCTCACATAAGAGTAATGCTACTTCCACGTTACTCAAATCGGAGTTCACTATCACAGGGTAGGTAGAGTTTGTTCCAAGGAATGCGTACCTGAGCCCAGCTGGTAGTGGTTTGAGCTCCAATTTGGGTGCCTTTAATTCCATCCACGGGCTGTCATTCGGGTCAAAAGGTGGAGCAGGTGCTCGCAGGATCAGAGCAGATGCTCCGTCTGTTGCAGCCGATTTCTGCTCATCTTCTAAACTCATATATGCTACCATCTGCTCCATTCTCTTGCTTGAATCTAGCATCTTGGCGAAACTATCGGCGTCTTCACTTAGGAAACCATGCTCTCTTTCAGCTAGGGTTAAGGCAGTCTCAAGGGGAACCGGGCATAGGATTTCTTCAGCTGCTTCATCGTAGATGTCGTCCGCGCCTTCCATAGTGAAGGTCTGTCCATCCAACATATGTCTCTTCAGTAGTTTGTCCATCTCGAATGTCATCACCATATCGCCTAGCTGGAGATCAATCACTCTATTCTGTACATCAATTATTGCACCGGCTGTTCAGAGGAATGGTCTGCCGAGAATCAGAGGATCTTTCACTTCCTCTTCAATTTCCAGAACCACGAAATCTGCAGGGATCAATGTATCACCAATTCACACATGAAGATCCTCCAACATTCCTACCGGTAGCTTGGTTGACCAGTCTGCGAAGACCAATGAGATGCGTGTGGGCTTAAACTTGGTGAAGCCTAACCGTTTTGCCACAGAGGATGGCATGAGGTTTACGCTGGAACCGAGATCGCACAGAGAACATGTTAATGTCATGGGGCCGATTTTTACTGATAAGACAAATTTGCCAGGATCGCCTCTCTTTTTGAGCACTTTGTTTTGCAGAACAGAACTGCACTCCTTTGAGACTACCATCACATTCTCTTCCTCAGCGACTTTACCAGAGACTAAAGTCTTCATGTATCTCTTCAGGGCAGGTATCATCTGAACGGCATCCGTGAGAGGGAGCTTTATGGTACTTTGGGTTTGTACACCCTCTCTGGAATCATTGCAGATGTGCTGGCAGAGGTAGATGGAGTATTCAGGGTGAGCACGTGCTCTGCTGTCGGCTCAAGGTGCTCAGTTGTCGAGTCTTCTGTCAAAGGGTGAGATAGGAGTTCCAGAGCCTCCATTGTGCTCCCTCGAGTTTTCTCCTGTCGGAGCATGCTTGTCTTCATGGAGCGGGTGCTCGATCGCTACTTCTTTCCCTTTAGCCGATTTTTGAGTTGAGGCAGCATGAAGTGTCTTGCCACTTCTTAACTCAATGGCGTTGACAAATTCAGCTCTAGGTTTTTCAACTTTTCCAGGAAGAGTACTTGGTGTTCTCTTGATGGATTCAGCAGTCTGTGCAATCTGGATGTCTAGCTGTTTCATGTGAGTCCACACAGCTTTATATTTCCCATTGAGATCTACATACATCATGTCGACCTTGGAGTTGATGTCAGCTGCCGCTTTCTGCTGACTCACCAGTAGTTGTTGCATCATGTTTTTCAATTCATCTTGGGAGCCGGTTGTTGGAGAAGGAGGCAGCGGGTTTATAAAGGGCTGTCTCGGTTGAATCCCTGCTTGGAACCGGTTCTGATTTGGGACGAACTGCCTTCCTTGGTAGTTGTTGGAGTAGTTTTTCTGATACCCCGTCGGATTCTGGCTTACTTGTTTAGGGTAAACCTGATCATGTGGGTTCTCCACATTAGTCCTCCTGTAAGACAGGTTCGGATGGTTGTTGAAACCCTGGTTGTTGAAGCCACGGTTCTGCCCAAATACTTTCCCATTTATGTAATTCACCTCCATTTGATCATCATCGGTTTCCTCTTCAAAGACTTGAGCAAGAGGTTCTTCTCCATTCTCATCAACAAAGTGGACCGATTTCTGGTTCCGATTTAGCAAAAGGTTTACCTTAGCCGTCAGCTCATCGATTTTCTTGGACTCCACGCTGTTGACCTTCTTTGACCTATCATACTCAGGAGATTTATTGCTGGAAATCGCGTCTAGGTTCTCGATCAGATCCAGAGCTCCTTCCTTGGATTTTGTGTAGAAGTCTCCATTACTAGCTGAATTCAGGGCGCTTCTGTAGTCCCATTCCACTCCGTCATAGAAGGTGCGGAGCAACTGCTCATTGCTTAATATGTGGTGAGGACATTTACGCTTGTACTCCTTGAATCGTTCCCAAGCTTCGTTGAAGGTTTCTCCGGAGTGTTGCTCAAAAGAGGATATCTTATTCCTCAGGGCTGCGGTTTTAGACTTAGTGTAGAACTTGTCTAAAAATGCCGATCTCGCATCAGCCCAAGTAGCCAATGGGCCTGGTGGTAGAGACTTTAGCCACCGTGAAGCTTTTCCCGCGAGAGAGAAAGGGAAAAGCTTGCACTTCAAGAATTTCGAAGGCACACCATTGGAGCCGGTTGTGCTGCAGATTTCCTCGACGTTCTTGATGTGGTCCATCGGAATTTCCGCGGGTAAACTGTGAAACAAGTGCTGCTTCACGAGTGCAATCATTTGAGGCTTGATCTCATAGTCTTGCCTATGAATGGTGGGTGGAATGATCGCAGCTCGGTTTTTGTAGTAGGCATGTGCAGCATCTTTATCTCCAAAGGCGGGTTGTTGCACAAGTTGCCTTTCTTGTTGCAGACGCAACTGTTCCATGGCAGTTTGAAGGGTTTGCAGCTGAGCTGCCATGTCATTGTTGTCGCCTATCTCGGTGGTGGTGGTATCCGTAGTATCAGTGTCTTGAACAGGTGTGTTGCGTCTCTGCCTGTTCTCTCGTTCTCTCCTTCCCAATTCCTCGTTAGTTAAGTTAACGAGATCCTCGGTATTTCTGCTCCTTGTGCTCCTGGTCATACACCTGAAACACAAAGAAAAGAAAAAGAGAAAACGATTTTAATAGGGTTCTTAGTCTAGAAATTTAGCCATAAACCAAAGGTAAAAATTTGGTCCCCGGCAACGGTGCCAAAAACTTGATACACAGAGTTTTAAGCCTATTTTCCTACTGCAAGTGCACAGCAAACGAAGTAGCATTTAGGGGTCGAATCTCACGAGGACCAAGTATTACACTATGGTTTTATAAACTAAATCAAAAGCTAAGAAAAATCAATATGAAGTCGGTTTCATTTGTAACAAGTAATGAACCTAAAATCGGATTTAAAAACAATAATAAGCAAGCGTTAGGTCAAGACAATTCGCAGGTAATTTAGAGCAACGGATCAAACAACTATTCAAGCAATGATTAAGCACAAGTCTAGAACTCAAACATAAAGATAATATCAATCCACTCTTGTGGCATCAATAACTTTGTCTAACAACCTAGAATCCTAACTCTCGTTGGTCCTAAAAATTGCAGACAAACTTTAAAGATCAGGTTCGATTTGTTCACAATTCAGCTAAACATCTACTCTCGTAGGTCTAGGTTAAATTGCTCACCAAGGTTTCTTCTAGCAACTTAGCAACTCTCGCTGTCTAGGCTAACCTAAGATCGAGAACAGAATGGCCAATTCGATTCAAGCAATAAGATCAATAGAGGTGAAGGCAAACGATTTGATAGCTTATTTTTGTTTAATCCATAGCTCATGAATTTCTTTGAAAACCTTAACCTAACTAAGAGATCTACTCAGACATAAATAAAGAAGAAAGCAAAACGATGGAATTGAAAGAATGCATTAAAATCAAACATAAGTACTAGGGTTCAGAAATCTTCTCAGATTGTAGCAGAATTTCTTCTCCCTTACAAGTACAAAGGTCTAAAGATGTTAAAAAGCTAAAAGCCAAGATGATAAAAAACCTAAGATTAAAGAGAGTATATATAATCGGGTTCTCTTCGGCGGTTGCTCCTCCTTTTACGCCATTATGATTAGGTCAAAACGACTCTCCTTAATTTTCTCTAGAAGTGCGAGCAGGTGCTCGCTAATGGCTAAAAATCGGGAGCATGTGCTCGCTGGTTGGAATTGGTAGTTCTTCACACGGTTCGCCTTCTTTTCTTCAATTCTGGTTCTTTTCTGATCCAAATGCTCCAACTGCTCCAAACTCTATAACAGCTTCACAACTACCTAAAATCACCTGAAACATACTCGAAAAACTCTAGAAAAGGGTTAGATACTAAGGTTAGTATGGGTCAAAATTGCAACATATCGATGTACTAACATGTAAGACATGTCATAAAAACGCAGGACTAATAGAGAAATCAAGGTTAATGGGAGAGGAACAACGCCACTACGGAGGTACTGCCCACACACAGCCGGGTGATAACACCGGATTTCGTTATAGGATAACAACTGATGTTGGATCTCCAACAAACTTAGCAGGTATATATTGTAATATGGTGAAGCAGTTGAGCAGTAACTTCCGTACTGAAAAAAGATTCCTACTTTTGCATGCAGGGAAAACGTTGTGGGGAGGGCAACATAATAGTGGAGGCCAACATTGGACCCTCTTAATATGGAAAGTGGGAAGATGCGTGGAGGTATGTTGGAGAAAGGTAAAACCATAGGGGCCTAGAACCACCTGATGACTGTACCGCATTGTACGGCTACATGATAGCTATTGATGGTGCAGATCTAACTGTGTTAACATGTGTATATTTTTAAGTAATTTTTTTTTTATATTTTGATAAACTATGTACATCGGTTAATAAATAATGTAAATTTAATGGGCATGTGGAAACAGGGTGAGACCTGAAAATGACAAGCGGACTACTAGAAATGGGAGAGGAAGCCCAAATTCCGGTTATATCGGTGGGAAAGGGTCCGCATTTGTTAAGTATTCGCGTCCAGAAGGTGTCATCGCCGAATGTACACCTAATACAGCGCTAGGAGTGGAAGGACACAAAGAATAGAAGAAGGTGATGCGGTTGTCCCAACAGGGCAAACCCCGGCAGTAGTGGGTATGAAGATGAAGGGACAGTCTGTATCTACGGGGTCGTCCCCGACTTCTATGGAAACGTTTCTAAGTAGTGATTCATCGTCGAAGAGTACTCCTCTCCCGTAAGCAATGGCAGTCCGGAACAGGAATGTAATTAGTAACGCCGAGTTCGGCTACAACGATGGGTACCTCAATTACAGGAAGCTTTGGTTCAAATTTCCCTGTGGGCCCCGAGTCAGATAGTAGTTGGCTGTCCTCACCTTCTAGGTCACCCGATTGTTCATCTGGAGATGAGTCATAGACATCTACCCCGTCTTCCTCATCTTCCCTCTCATTGTCCTCACTTTCGGCCGAAGACTTGAAAAAATAATTAAAGTTATCAAACAACCAAATGTAAATGATTTGACAGATATGTTATCATGGAAGTTTGGGGAGTTCAAATATGGTACCTCTCTTGTATATGGTCCCCAAGTGTCTCTGTTTGGGGAGGCCCAGTTGCTTTAGCGGTGGGGGTAGGGGGTTTTGCTTGGGGGTTTTGTGGGACGTAGAAAGCTGCAACTTCTTCAATCGATACGTCGACGGAGTGGTCCCTCCCAGTTGTGTTATGTTCATTTATACCGCTTACAATGGTCGGGGGATTAGTGTTGGGTGCGGCAGGGTCGGCAACGTGAGTGGACTTATCCCCCAAAGATACGTCCATATCAATCTCTGTGTTATTGGTCAACCAGCGGTTAACACCGTCAATGATTTTCTGGTTATTAACCACCAGAAATTGGGCTTTCATAGTCTCGCAGAAATTGATTTTGAGGGCTTTTGCATGGTTTTGAAGTTTTTTGTCAATGACAGAGGAGAGTCGTTTCTCCAGGAGAGGCAACCATTATGGGCCTTCCAGCCGATGCACAACGAGGGTTGGAACTTCATCTTCACTGTTGGTCCTACTTCGCCTGGATCCCGGGAGCTGTCTCACAAGCTTCTTTGACTTTCTCCCACGAATTTCTGTAGCCGCCCCGGATTTTTTTTCCTAGTAGGTCCCACCAGGTGAGACACTTGACTTCCCCCAACAAACATGTCATTGGCGATTTCGTACCCCTCCTGTATATGCCACAACATGTTATCAACCCTGGGGTCCTCTTCATCATCTGTCCAACTCAGATCCTCAATTTCTGGGACGAACACTACATCTGGCCGAATTATAGGTGTAACTTCAGCCTGCGGAGGGGAGAATAGTTAAGAACGATAACATAACAAAATAGGTAACATTGTTTGCTCAAAAAAAAACAAAAATAGGTAACATTGTTAAGGCTATAACTATGCATTTGTGAGTGCATAACAAGTTAATGTTGGCTCCCCGGAGTTGAACCTATATGGCTTAATTTCAAAACTTCGTTAACGGGAAACAAATTAAAATTTATATGTTGACATTAATCAGCCTTTCAATTTACAGTTAAAAACCGCATTAATATGTATATGTTGACAGTAATCAACCTTTCAATTTACAGTTAACAACCGCATTACCCCATAACATAATGAAAATGTGAGTAACTATTAAAGTGAACGTAAATTAACAAATATGAATCATATGTAGGATCCCTTACCCCACACTCCTCATCAACGTCCCTTGCATGTTTTAGATTCAGTGCAAATCTTTGACGCTTGATTTGTATTACCCCTCCATCAGATGAGCTCTCTGACCTTCACCACTAACACCTCCTTCTTCTATTGCCGGGACCGCCTCTAGTACTACCATTTGCAAAGCATGAATAAACCCTTGAATTACTGTGGCAGCCGCAGATTTGGTTAAATCTCTCTCTCTGATTGAGTTCATTATCATGTTAAGTGAGAGGCGTCCCCACGGAAAAGCAAGAAAGCTTTCAAGATCTTCCACCATTTCGGCGTGCTCTTCTACGATCTTGCATCTCGGGAAGTGAGTTGTGGGGACAAGGATACCATCAACGAGAACTAAGGCGGCTAGTCTGAGCCTCATGGGTGTGTCACCGGGGTTTTTCTTCTTCAACAGGTACAATACTCGGTCGACAGTTATGTAATTAACATTCTCGAACAGCATCTTAAAGTAAGAGAGTCGCTGACCTCCAGTTTCTTTCCTTTTTTCTTCTCTTTCGGCGGATACTTCCCGCAAGGTAACCCAGTTACGATCTTAAACTCCCTGAGAGAAAATCCTATTGGAGACCCAGCATACAAAACCCACATTTTGTTCGCCTTCCTCATTTCTAGTTGTCGGGATAACATATATAACCCAAAAGTACCTGACCACGCGGTTTTGGAAGGTACCTCAAACAGGGACCCTAAAGAAGATTCCGTCAAATAAGCATACTCCTCTTCATCCAGTGCTTCCCTCAAGACGCGAATTATTTCTAATTTCTGATAGACATTCACCCTTTCCCCTCGTTGGGCTTCGCTCTCTGCTATGAACCGAGGAGGTAGCTCTCCGATCTCTTCCATCTGAGTTTTTGTTGATTCTGAAGAGTTAAAGATTTTGTAAATTAGTCAGTTAACTTCAATTATTGTAAAAAAGACAATATCGATTTACAAAAACTAGATTTTACGATTATTCCCTAATACCTTAAGAACTTCAAGGGCGGCTCCGGCGATTTCTAGAAGACGAAGTGCAGTTTATCTCTGTGTTTTCTCTGTCCGCAAATCAGAGAAAATATTTTAATATCCTCCCTTTAGGGTTTCTCTCTCCCGAAAAATGATATTATATCTCCACTTTTGGGTTTCTCTCTCTCTCTCGGAAACGGTATTATATGTCTTTTGGATTTTGATGCCTTTTGGGTTTCTCTCTCGTAAAGGTTAGACACTTTTTTATCTATAAATTGCAATAACTTCTGCTACAGGGTTTTCTGACACGGCACTGTATAAGGCTCAATATTCTTAGACGGTCAATAGGGGTGAAATGGATAATTTCTCTATGAACATACCGTTGTCGTTTCTTTGCTTTTCAGGCGCCAATTCAGTAACATTTCTTACTCTTTAGTGCAATTTCTCATAAGTCAAACTATACTTATTTATCACTCCTCTTTTTAGAGTTGTCAAATGGTCTATCCATGTCTATTTGACATTGTCCACAAGGACCATATTTTTTATGGACTGTATTTGGTCGGTCTATAATGGATGAAAAGATACATTGTAACGAAAGAAAAAGAAGAGTCTGAAACAAATCATAATCAATACGAGCAATGCTCCTCTTTACGCTCTCCAAATGAAACAAATCATAATCAGTCCGAACACCTTTGTATTCCTCAATCATGATTTTTTCAAAAGTTGGCAGAGAAGTTCTCAGGAAATGAACGACGATCAGATGCTTAACTGCAAAAATAAAAAGAATAAAAATATCAAAAAAATTCAAAAGAAAGAAATGTGGTCGAAATTAATGAACTGGAAGCAACTAGTGCACATATTCCACCAAGCCATATATCTTCTATTAACATCAGAAATCAAGGATGCATCTACACTATTAATTCAGGTTACATTATAGAAAAAATCTTTAGCCATGTGTTATATTACACAAAATATCATTGTGTTCTAATGGTTTTTTCAATTGTTCATTAAGGGTTAGTCAAATGACAAATGTCAATTATGATTAAAATTTTCAAAACTAAATCAAAATAAAATCAAAGAATATCTTTTTAAATCAAATAAAATCTAAATTTTCTTTTTTTTTAACGGCTAATAACTTTTATTAACTTGGTAATTTGTCTGCATTGGTACAATCAATAAGGAAGGGAGGACAAGAAGTATATAAAACCCATTGTTGGGGTGACATAATAGCCTGTCTAGCTAAGCAATCTGCAGGCTTATTTCCACTTCATTTCCTGAATGTAAAGTTGATGTTCATGAAGAGACTTTCTCATTGACGAACCATAGCGATATAGAATTGTAATCGGATGTTCGGTACTCGATGGTTTAGGATATTATGTAGAGATAAATTATCACCTTCAAATATCACCTTTTTATATCCTAAGGACCATGACGCTTGCAAAGCCCAGATTAATGCAGAAAATTCAGCTTCAATAGCAGAGTGTAGTCCCTCAAATTTCCCCATTCCACATTGCAGTACATCACCAGAAGAGTTTCTAATAATCCATCCCAAACCCAATGCGGTATGTCCAACATGATGGGAGGCATCGAAATTACACTTAAAAAGTCTGTTAGCGGTTTTGTCCAATGCTGAGATCGTGCAAGACGCCATACCTGTGTCGAATTTGCGTTGTACCTTGTACCAAAACATGCCGAATCCATTCTCTTGTATCATCTAGTGCAGAATTAACTGTTGTAGTTGCAAGGAGTGTCTGATTATTATACACTAGTTCCAGACGACTCTTCCATATACGCCCCATTAAGAACAGAGGTAGGTAGTGCTTTTCGACTTGTAATTGTGAGTCTTTTTGCTGTTCTATAATATGAAGAAGCTTGCTTTCCAGACTAATACTCCCATCATTGATGTAGACAATCGGAAGAGGTCAGAAAAAGTAGCGCAAAGTAGCGCAGAATTATGGATTGCAGCAGCGCAAAGCTGGATAAAATCAATTCGCCTCTCCTCGCAATAGTCGACTTAGAGGTCAGACAGCGGAAACGACAAGTGAAATTTTGTAAACCAAAACTCATGCAGACAGATCCATCCATGCGGAGGAGTCTAAGATCGCTCATGAAGGCCCGACGCCCATATCACCAAATAGCAAATTCTACTCCGATTTCGTGTTATCCAATTCAATGATTTATAATCCAATCTCAACAATCTTAAATTGGCCGGATGATGAAGAGGAAGCCTAGCACCATTTAAAAGGGAGTTATATGGAGCCTGATCATCATCACCAACAGCCCCTTCCCGGTTTTACTTCGAAATTTTTTTCTTTATCACCAGTGTTGGCTTAGATAGGTGGGTGGGCGGTGCGATCGCCCAGAGTCCGATTATATTAGGGGCCCAACTTTAAAAAAAAATTTAGTTTAGAAAAGAAAAGAAAAATTTTAATAAACAAAAAAATAGTTATTTATATATTTTTCATAACTAAATATATAAAAAACCATGTAAAATAGTATTAAAATTTTTATAACTATTTTTTGTGAAAACAAAAAGAAAATTATAAATAATCATTAAAAAGCTAAAAAACCAAAATTTACCCAATGGCCTTTAAAAGCCTTGAGCCGGTGCTGTTCATCACGAAACTTAAGATCTTCGTCTAGGAGAGCACGAACGTTGAATGCAGTTGATGAGAATGTCAAACGCAGTCAACGAGCAATAGGTGCAGTACCATCCTGCTCGGCAACATCATCTTGATGATCCCATAGACTAGGCTCCCTCTCAGGTCCGCCGGGATGAGCATTGAGATTTCGACCTATACCAATTGATATAGGCTGTCGCCATCAGGGTTTGACGAGAACCACTCGGTTACGACGTACCCCAGCAAACAACTTGATTTGTTCCTCATTTAATCGGCGAATAGGTTGGATCGACGAACACAAAATACAACAAAGAGGAACGAGGTTGAGAAACAAGATAAAAAAAAAAAAGCACAACAACAAACTAAGGAGAACACAAGAAAGGGAGATTAGAGAGTACACTGGATTAAGTGAAGTTAAAGGAAAAATAATAAAAAGAAAGAAATTTATATCGAAGAGGATGAGTGATTACCTAAAAATTTTATCATGATCACTAAGAGCACCCACATCAGAGTATTTAGCCAGGTTCATGGCTCGGGTTCATATGCAGAAGGGAATAAAAATTATTAAAGCTCCCTATTTTTTTAAGGAGCGGCTGTTAGTTTAGAGGTGGTATGAGATGGGTATTGGCTCTTTTTTTTTTTTGTTGGAACCCTCTGGGTCAAGAAAAAGGTTTCACACAGATGAACATTTTCTCGTTTGCTCCTCCATTTCGACAAAGATACTAGGGTTTTTACTCTGAGGGCGATTTCTTGGTGATATCAAGCAGGGGATATTTTCTTGACTAACGAAGCCTTTCTGCACGAGAATCAGGTAAATCTCGACGAGACTAAAGCTGTTAATGTTTTGATTTAGGGTTTGAAATCGATTTCGGTTTTCGAAATCGATTTGGGGGTTCGAATTAGGGTTCGAAATCGATTTTGGGTGTTCGAGTTATGTCTGTAAATCGATTCGGGGATTCAATTTATGGTTTCAACTCGTTTTGGTATTCGAAATCGATTTCATAGGGTTCGAATTAGGGTTCTCAATGGATTTGGGTGTTCGCGTCATATTTTCAAATCGATTAGGGGGTTTGCGTTAGGGTTCATCTGAGAGTACGAAATCTTATCACCCCTTCTTTCTCTCTATTATTTGAATGCCTAATCGTTTGCTTTCTCTCTCAGAAGCAATTTGCAAAGCCTCATCATGGACCCTTAAAAAGAAGAGAGGAGAGCGATGAAGAGTACAAGGTAACTGTGAGCAAAAAATCCTTTCCATATGTTCCAGGAATGTCTGACTTAATGTGTTTTTCTTATGTTACAAGATGATGGGCTGCATTTCCGTCAACCATGAGTGTTGGGAGTCCAGGAAGAGCTTGAAAAGCTGACTAAGAGGGTGGAAGATGCTGTGAAGCTGAGTTTGCGAGTGCATGAGCTGACTCATGAGATTAAGACACTGAAGGTAACTTTCTTTTCTCATTGTATGGTCTTTCTGTTGTTTTGTAACAGTTCAATACTTAAGAAAATATTTGATTTACAAAACCAGTAATGTATGTAACTAATTGAAATCCTCCTTTTATTTTTAACTGTCTAGAAACAGGTTGAGATTCTGACTCCGCGGGTGGCAGACCTTGAGAAGTTGTGCTTTGGATGACTATTTCATGTGAGTTTTCCACCTCTCACTTGGTTTCTTGTTTGTTGAAAAGTGAGTGCTTGTATTTGTTGCTTAGGATTAAAAAAAGTTAGTCATAAATCTCATAATCTGCAATAAACATTGTTAAAAATTAGAACTTATTTTTTAATTGTTCAAATTCTTTCCAAACACCATTTAAAACTCTGTAATAACCTTTTGAAACTATTAGTTACCTTTATAACCTTTTAATACTCTTAGTTACACATAAATCAACACACTGTAACTCTTAGTTACAATGAAATTCTACTAAACAGGGGCAAATAAAGGTTTAAGAACAAGTGACTTCAATTTTGAAATAAAACTCATTAATGGCCTGTTGTGAGATAATGGCTCAAAGCATTAACTGTGACTTGATGGGTAATAAACGTCTTTAGTAGCTTTTGAGATTAGTAGTTGCTTTGTTATCAATGCTTCTATTTAGGGTAGGTACAATAGTTTTCTTCATTAACCACAAAAACTAGACCTTGAACCAACATCATCTGAAAAATCTAAAAAACAAGAAACCAGAAAACACAAATGGAACCATGTTCCTTAGATTCCCCTGGATTTCTCTCCCTCTTAGCAACTCAAAGTAGTCAAATCATAATCCATGAATCTGTAGAAGTTCCTCGGTTCAGTAGCCAAGGTAGTGATGATCCTAGTGGTAAACAGAGGAATATGTGGATACCAAAAGAGGATCTAGTCCTCATCAGTGCTTGGTTGAACACCAGCAAAGATCCAATAGTTGGGAATGGGCAGAAGGGTGGAGCTTTTTGGAAGAGGATTCAAGACTACTACAACTCAAGTCTGCAGGTGGAAGGTACAACACTTAGAGAGGCTAGTCAGTGAAAACAACGTTGGGGAAGGCTAAATGATCAGGTATGCAAATTAATTGGCTGCTACAATGCTGCACTTAAGGAGCAATCCAGTGAGCAGAATGAGAATGATGTCTTGAAAGCTGCATTTGACATATTCCACAACGATCATGGTGTTAAGTTCACACTAAAACATGCCTGGATGGGTCTAAGGTTTGAACATAAATGGATATCAACCTTTTTTCCTAAAGATAATGGTAAGGATAAACGGAAAGCGAGTTCAGAGTCGGATGTGCAAGAGGAAGTTAGTTCCACCAAGAGAAAGCGGGTTATGTGTAGTTTATATAAATTTAAACTTATGTTTAGTTTATGTGTAGTTTATATAAATTTAAACTTATTCACCAAGTAAAAATATTCACCAAGTTTATATAAATTTAAACTTATTCACCAATTATAAAGTGATATAAATATTCACCAAGTATAAATATTCACCCTTGCATTTAATATTATTTCTCTATGAATTTATGTGTAGTTCATATAAATTTTGTCAGAGATTTTATGTGTATTTAAATTTTTTTGATTGTTGTTGTCAGTAACATAAATATTCGTTATATCAAAATAATAACAAAATTATAAATCTTGTGTTAAGGGAAAAACCAACATGTCTTCATCTTCATCAAATGATTTGGATGAAAGAGTAGATGAGGCATTTGAAGTTATGTTTGACCAACAATTTGATGATATGTTCAACTCAATAGTTGATGTTCAAACAAATAAGCCAAAGAAACGAGCATATATCGAAAGAGAACGCGAAGAAGGTCTCAACCGTCTATGGAACGACTATTTCAATGTAGATCCTACATACCTGCCTCAAATATTTAGACGCCGTTTTCGAGTGAACAAGCCATTGTTCATGTGTATTGTTGATCGCCTATCACATGAAGTTCCATACTTTCAACAAAGAAGAAAAGCAGCTGAAAGGTTCAGGCTATCGGGACTACAAAAGTGTACGGCAGCAATTTGTATGATGGCTTACAGTAATGCGGCTGATGCGACTAACAAATATCTTCGACTTGGTGCAAGTACTGCACTTTTATGTTTGGACAATTTCACTGAAGGAATAATACAGTTGTTTGGGGATGAGTATCTAAGAAAGACCCACTCCAGAAGATCTACAACAAGTACTTGATATTGGAGAGGCACACGGGTTTCCTGGGATGATAGGAAGCATCGATTGTATGCACTGGGAGTAGAAGAATTTTCCAACCGCTTGGAAAGGCCAGTACACGCGTTGTTCAGGAAAGCCGACAATTGTCTTAGAGGCTGTAGCATCACATGATCTTTGGATATGGCATGCATTTTTTGGACCTCCAGGTACCTTAAACGATATTAATGTTCTTGATCGGTCACTTGTTTTTGGTGACATATTACAAGTTTATATAAATTTAAATTTATTCACCAAGTATAAAGTGTCAATTATATAAATATTCACCAAGTACCAAGTATAAATATTCACCCTTGCATTTAATATTATCTCTCTATGAATTTATGTGTAGTTCATATAAATTTTGTCAAAGATTTTATGTGTATTTAAATGTTATTGATTGTTGTTGTCAGTAACATAAATATTCGTTATCTCAAAATAATAACAAAATTAAAAATTTTGTGTTAAGGGAAGAACCAACATGTCTTCATTTTCATCAAATGATCTGGATGAAAGAGTAGATGAGGCTTTTGAAGTTATGTTTGACCAACAATTCGATGATATGTTCAACTCAATAGTTGATGTTCAAACAAATAAGCCGAAGAAACGAGCATATATCGAAAGAGAACGCGAAGAAGGGCTCAACCGTCTATGGAACGACTATTTCAGTGTAGATCCTACATACCCGCCTCAAATATTTAGATGCCGTTTTCGAATGAACAAGCCACTGTTCATGCGTATTGTTGATCGCCTATCACATGAAGTTCATACTTTCAACAAAGAAAAAATGCAGCCGGAAGGTTCGGGCAATCGGGACTACAAAAGTGTACGGAAGCAATTCGTATCATGGCTTACGGTAATGCGGCTGATGCGACTAACGAATATCTTTGACTTGGTGCAAGTACTGCACTTTTATGTTTGGAAAATTTCACTGAAGGAATAATACAGTTGTTTGGGGATGAGTATCTAAGAAGACACATTCCAGAAGATCTACAACGAGTACTTGATATTGGAGAGGCACGCGGGTTTCCTGGGATGATAGGAAGCATCGATTGTATGCACTGGGAGTGGAAGAATTTTCCAACCGCTTGGAAAGGCCAGTACACGCGTGGTTCAGGAAAGCCGACAATTGTCTTAGAGGCTGTAGCATCACATGATCTTTGGATATGGCACGCATTTTTTGGACCTCTAGGTACCTTAAACGATATTAATATTCTTGATCGGTCACCTGTTTTTGATGACATATTACAAGGTCGAGCTCCAAACGTAGAGTACATGGTGAACGGCACAAGTATCATTTGGGGTACTGCCTGACAGACGGTATTTATCCTAAATGGTCAACCTTATCTAATCTATCTCACTTCCTCAAGCTCCTAAAGCAGAGTTATTCGCTGAACGTCAAGAAGCCGTCCGAAAAGATGTCGAACGTGCTTTTGGGGTATTGCAAGCTCGATTTGCAATTGTAAAAAAACCGGCTCTTATTTGGGCCGGACAAGGAAAAAATCGTAAAGATTACGAGAACGTGTATCATCATGCACAATAGGATAGTAGAAGACGAACGAGATGGATACACACAGTATAATATATCTGAATTCGTAGAAGGAGAATCAAGCAGAAATTTACAAGTGGATATCTCATATTCTACGGACTTGCCTTCAAATCTCGGTAACATGTTTGCCATTCGGAATCAAATTCGTGATCAATAGATACATCATCGATTGAAAGCTGATTTAGTTGAGAATATTTGACAAACGTTTGGTAATATTGAATAATAACTATTGTATGTTTAACATTATTATTAAAATAAATGAAATTAGAAAAATTAAATGTTTTAAATAATGGACTAATTATATTATTATTTTTATGCTAAAAACCCCAATTTGAAGTTCACCAATGGAAGAGTAAATACAACACAAGTTCATAACTATTCATGATTTAAAAATATATTATTATTTTAATGCTGTGAATTCACTAATGCACTTGCTCTAAGTACCTTTCCTATGCGACGCTTCGAATTTTGCAATTGACGACTAAGATTCTCAAGACAAGGTCGAAACACAGTGAAATTGACCGATCTCCATCAAACACTGAGTCAATCCGTTTAGTAAATTGGCCTGAGTTTGGAATCTTCTCTCTCCGCCAAACTGGGGGGTTATTGTTAGAAATGAGTTTATTACCTCTTTTTGGTCCAACCCAAAAAACAAAGATAGCTCATCAAGCCGATAATCAGCCCATAAAGAAGGTGACGATCCCTTCCTAAAGAAGATCAGTTGTATGAACTCCATTGCATGTACGTAATATAAAAAGAAAAGCAATGTTCATTAATGAGGGACATTAATTATTGTGGGTAGGAAAATTAAGATTCATTAAATGAACTATCATAATCTATACAATTAATACAGAAATACACATATTTATTACTAACTTTTAGTCATGTGTTATACTTCTTCCTTTTTCAAAAGATAAATGTTTTAGAAAAAAAAAACTGTGTTTCGAAAAGATAGATTTTTCAAGTTTTCTACAAATTTTATTGATTAGTAATGGTAAATTGTAAAGTTTGAGAAAAATAATTGAACTTCTTGAATTGCTATTGGTTTAAAACTATTGAATATTGTTAATTGCAGATATTGATACATTTATTGTCAAGGTTTAAGATGTTTTCTTAATATGTGCAAAAACACATAAACATCTATCATTAAGAAACAGAGGGGGTATATTACATAAAATACCACTATAATTACTAAATATCTTAAAATTCCAAGACAAGGTTCAATTATTTATCTTGAGAATAAGATTCTCAAGACAAGGTCGAAACACAGTGAAATTGACCGATCTCTATCAAACACTGAGTCAATCCGTTTAGTAAATTGCCTGAGTTTGGAATCTTCTCTCTCCGCCAAACTGGGGGGTTATTGTTAGAAATGAGTTTATTACCTCTTTTTGGTCCAACCCAAAAAACAAAGATAGCTCATCAAGCCGATAATCAGCCCATAAAGAAGGTGACCATCCCTTCCTAAAGATGATCAGCTGTATGAACTCCATTGCATGTACGTAATATAAAAAGAAAAGCAATGTTCATTAATGAGGGACATTAATTATTGTGGGCAGAAAAATTAAGATTCATTAAATGAACTATCATAATCTATACAATTAAAACAGAAATACACATATTTATTTCTAACTTTTAGTCATGTGTTATACTTATACCTCTTACTTTTTCAAAAGATAAATGTTTTAGAAAAAAAACTGTGTTTCGAAAAGATAGATTTTTCAAGTTTTCTACGCATTTTTATTGATTAGTAATGGTAAATTGTAAAGTTTGAGAAAAATAATTGAACTTCTTGAATTGCTATTGTTTTAAAACTATTGAATATTGTTAATTGCTGATATTGATACATTTATTGTCAAGGTTTAAGATGTTTTCTTAATATGTGCAAAAACACATAAACATCTACCATTAAGAAACAGAGGGGGTATTACATAAAATACCACTATAATTACTAAATATCTTAAAATTCCATTAAAATATTTATTTCTAATATCTTCTAATATTTTTTAATTTACATATAAAGATATATTTCTTTTTTTTAGTTGCAACATAATCTAAAATAAATACTTTTCACATCTTTCATTTTTTTCAAAATTAAAAAAAAATCATTGGTAATTAAAAAAAACACTAAATTAAGTTGTTAAATTAAACTTTGATCTATAAAACGAAAAATGGAAATCTTATAATATTTATGTGTTCCATATATATATATTCCATAAGCATAGTTAAATTATTAAATCAAATGGTACATATAAACAAAATAACTTAGTACAGAAATTAGTTTTAATTTGGAATTACATAGAAATACTTTTAATTTAATAAATTTTAAATATTACAAGTTACTCAATATATATGTTGTTTGATAATATGATGGACGGTTTAGAATTAATGTTTTTTTACAAAATGATGTCTATTGCAGGGTTAACTATCAAACATATACTTAAGTTCAAAATACTTTCACTTTTCATTAGGGCAGGGAAAACTCTGTAAAAACGTTTTTTTGTGTTGAATTAATTTAAAATTCTATCAAAAAAAACTATCAAACATGCACCATATTTAGACCATTGTAAAATAGGTTAAAAGAATAAAAATAAACTAAAAATGTTGTTCGCTAACGAACTAAATATAATAATTATATATTAAAAATAAAATTGTTTATTCATCAAAAGACTTCAAATCTATAAATATACTAGTATTTAGCCCGTGCCTTGCACGGGAATTAGAATTTGTAAGTAATATTAATATTTGTAAAAATAATTAAAAATATAAATATTATGTAAATCAATATAAATCATAATTTAAATTTTGAAAACGCTTAAAACAAAAAATTATTACCATTGGGTTATACTGTTATAATTAAGATTCTTAAATAATAATATTATTATCCGTATAAATAGTTAAAAAAAATAAATATAGATTGAATTAATAAAAATTAATAATTTTAATTTTGTAAATTGGTGAAAAAGAAAAATTAAGGATTAACAAATACTAATATAAAGACATTTTAAAGCATATTTAAAATAAAATAATCTAAATATGATGTATAATATATAACTTATCATATTTTATGGAGACTTATTTTCTGTAGGAGTAAGATTTATTTCCCAATATTTGAAATAATAAAATATTACGCATAAATAGTAAAACATTTCACGCGAGGACAAACTTAGTTCTTTAAATTAAGTAATATATCAAAGCCCTTACGGTTTACTCAAGATTATAAAAATATATCGAAGCATCGGTCTTTACATATTATATTAGTATCGCCAGGTGGTTAACTGACCAAAAGCAGTTAAATATAGCAGCAATTTGCATAATATTAACAAATTGTTTTTAGATCTGCTACGCACTGGTCTGAATAATTGGACAAAACAATTGTTAACTGCTTTTGGTCACAAGGCTCTTTTGACATTTTGTTTAAGTTGCTGCCATATTTAACTACAATTCCAAAGTTAAAAAATTTAGATTGAAGTTTATGTAACCATTCGAAGCACAAAATGATGGGTACACTCTACAAATGTGATCGAAAATGTAATTACAACATGATTTAACAATAATTGACCATAAGAATCAGGTATGGCAATTTGACTTGTTTTGTTGCTTTGTAAAACTCCAAACCGGTTCTCGAGTTGTAAAGCCTACAGCATGGGAATAAAAATTCAATTAGTGGGACAATTAGAGAGCACGGGAATAATATCATACAAAGATTCTACAACTTATGCCCGCAACTCCTCCTTTAATGCATCAGTGTTCTTATTGGACTTGGGTGCAAGTTTTTGAAATCATATAATATGATAGTAAGAACATGATCAGCCTAAAAAAGAATTTTTTTTTCATGTGTCCCAAACTCGAATTATATTCAAGACAAAGATATTGCAACTAACAGCATAGATTATTCGGACACATTGACATGAAATATTTAAAGTTTGCAGTTGTAGTTTTAGACAGCCATTGGTTTACACAACACATAGTAAGAAAAAGAAAAAGAAAAAGAAAAAGTCTCACATAGTTTTTGATAACACTTTGCTTAACTACTACATAGAGCAACCGCCATTTGTTCTGTTGGATTGGCTGACCTTTCATCTGGACAGTTCCACTTCCGGATGTCTTGTTTGCATTCGGCTGGCTTCCCATTCTGCAAAAACAAAGAGTAATAATATGATCAGACTCATTAAAAAAAAAAACGGAACCAACAAATGTAGATAAAATGAGAACAAACACATGAAAAAAACTCTCGTATATAATGTAATAACAAAAACTCAAGTACACAAGCTTGAGGAGGAGGCTACAAAAGATTGACACAGCTAAGTTCGTAGATCTGCTTTCCATTAGTCATCAAGAGTCTTGATTCAAACGTATATCAGACATAACACTTTACATGAACGGTCCATTTCATGAATTGCAGCAGAAAAAAGCCCAGAGAATGCTTTGATGTATGTATAATGGCGACTAATTCCTTCGCTAGGGAATATAGAGTAAGATATTGGATAAGCAATGAGGAAAGATGAAAGATAGTGAACATACCTCTTCTTGATTTCGATGGTTAAAATGCCTGTCCGACGTTGATAGAATCCTTAGCACTGGTCTCAAGAAAGGGAATTCCGAGCTCATCTGCTAAGGCCTGTAGTGTTTTTAGAATATATGAAATGTAAGATATATACTGTAAGATATATATGGTCACCGCTGTATCAGGAGAAACGGCTACTGAACATAAGCAAATTTTAATCGCTGAAATCAGATGATCAAGTTTTGGACTTTGGTCAATGATCATATACATTCATAGTCCCTTCAGTTGTGGTATAGAACAACCATAATGATCAATATACAAGCATAGTCCCTGCATTTGAAGATGCCTTGTTTAGATTCTCCTGAAAGAAAGAAACAGGCATACACATCAAAATTGTGGAAGGAGAAAACAAAAGCTGTTCTTATCAGTCATGCGTCAATATATCAGTCAATGCAAAAATCAGATTCTGATGATTCCAAAGCTAAGAAACTAATTTCTGAATCTGACCAAAACAAATTTGGCAGTGACGAAATGCAATCAGAGAAGAAGAAGACATAAACGCATACAGATGAAGATAATACAAACGCATACAAATTACTTGACTATCCGGGATTTGAGTTCTTTCAACACTCCTTCCTCACGTCTCACTTTACAAATTTTTTTCTATAATTAGTGTTTAAAAACCAAGATTAGACCATGGTGATATTGATGATACTACTAATGTCATAATGTCCAAAGCATGCGTTTATCAATTAAATGGAAAAGCTCAAACCTGTCCTCTTCCTTACTCCTAAATCGCTTTTTGAAAGATCTGTTCGCTATTTCCAGTTTCAATAAATTCATCAATGATCTGAAAATCCAAGAAAGGGCAAAGGCGTGAGTTTTAATCAAACTTCTGAGACCATTAAAACTCAGAGTCTCCTAAAGCAACATCCATCTAATCGTCTCTAGAAGCAGCTGAGATTGAAGAAACCAAACTGATTCATGAAGAAACAACCCATCAAAAAAAATGTGGAGACCAAAAGTGTTACCTTTGGCACGTTCGTCGACTTCGAGAACTTTAAACGATATTGATGAGTAAGAAGAGTATACTCCAATGTACATAAGAAGAGTATACTCCAACATCTTCACTGTTTGGTGGCTGCTTACGACAGAAAAAAGATCAGGAGAAATAGAAGAAGGAGAAATAGATAGGGTAAAAACGATTCCAAGTGTTTATTACAGATTATATAGGAGAAGAAGAAGTTTAACTTATTGAGAACCATGATCAGGAAGAGGAAGAACGTGGTGATTTATCTTCAGAAAATTAGGGATTTCAGTTTTTTCATGTGTCGGCCACGATCTAAAAACAGAAAAGTAAGTTTTTTTTTCTTTTTACGTCGACAAAAAACTTTTTGAAAACAATTTTTTAAAAAAAAAATTATAAAGCACAAGCCACATGACAGAACCTGGTCATATGACTTGTGCTTTAGTATATTAAAAATTACATAAAATAATATATATCAGAAAAAATTAAACAAATTAAACAAATTAAAAGTTAAAATGTAGATTTTCTCTTCTACTAAATTAAAATATATTTATCAAAATATATATCCGCGCTTTCGGAATGCTGCTCAAAATCTAGTTTTCATTAAATTTCGAGATCATTCAGTGGACAATTTTATATTTTTTTAGTAATGGTCGAACTCCAGCTTAGCTCCATAATACAAAAATCTCTGAATTTTAAATTAAATGAACAGATACTTAAAATCTCTTCTAAGATAATGGTTTTATTGATCAACCATTAACCCATATAATTTATCTAATTTAGACGGCTCATGTGTCAATTCATTTGAGTTATGTGTTAGGTTGATCTATTTGACGCATCTTGACACCACACCTCTACATACTAAGGGGGGTGTATTGAATCTATGATTTGAAGGAATTTGGAATGATTTGCATTAAAATGACAAATCCACTGTTATTGGAACATGAATTTCAAAACTTACCATAAAATCCAGTGTTATTCAACTTGTAATTTAAAATTTTACTTTGAAATCCAGTGTTATTGGAAATATTTTAAGTAATGGGTTTTAGGAGAGTTTTTGGGATTTCAAAGTGTTTTAGTGAAATTTCTTAGTTAAAAATAGAAAAACTCAAATCCAATGGTTTTAGATGGAATTCTAGAGTTTTTAATTAAAATCACAACAACTACCCTAATTCACCCAAAATCATTTTAAAACTCATTAAAAACCAAATCATCTCAAATCTTCTCAAATGTTACATTCAATACATCCCCCTAAGTATATAAGATAAAGAGGGCACTAGTGACGGAAGCATTGGCTTGAAGCATTAGATTTTCTTACGAGTTTTGGATAGGAATAACAGTTGGTTAACCAGGATATTTACTCTACGTGAATGTCATATTTACTTTACGTGAATGTCATATTTACTTTACGTGAATGTCAACAAGTTTACCAAAGTAGGTTGCTCAAAAAAGATAATAACCTACATTGCTAATTTAGTTAGGCAAACTGACATGAACCTTGATAATTAAATTAAATGTGATGCTGATGATAGAAAACGAAAGTTGCTAGAAGTGCAACTCATTCATTAACTTTCAATAATATAGATATTTTGATATTTATAGAATGTATAGGAATTGTAAAAATGAAAAAGTTTTTTTTTCTTTTTACGTCGACAAAAAACTTTTTGAAAACAATTTTTTTAAAAAAAAAATTATAAAGCACAAGCCACATGACAGAACCTGGTCATATGACTTGTGCTTTAGTATATTAAAAATTACATAAAATAATATATATCAGAAAAAATTAAACAAATTAAACAAATTAAAAGTTAAAATGTAGATTTTCTCTTCTACTAAATTAAAATATATTTATCAAAATATATATCCGCGCTTTCGGAATGCTGCTCAAAATCTAGTTTTCATTAAATTTCGAGATCATTCAGTGGACAATTTTATATTTTTTTAGTAATGGTCGAACTCCAGCTTAGCTCCATAATACAAAAATCTCTGAATTTTAAATTAAATGAACAGATACTTAAAATCTCTTCTAAGATAATGGTTTTATTGATCAACCATTAACCCATATAATTTATCTAATTTAGACGGCTCATGTGTCAATTCATTTGAGTTATGTGTTAGGTTGATCTATTTGACGCATCTTGACACCACACCTCTACATACTAAGGGGGGTGTATTGAATCTATGATTTGAAGGAATTTGGAATGATTTGCATTAAAATGACAAATCCACTGTTATTGGAACATGAATTTCAAAACTTACCATAAAATCCAGTGTTATTCAACTTGTAATTTAAAATTTTACTTTGAAATCCAGTGTTATTGGAAATATTTTAAGTAATGGGTTTTAGGAGAGTTTTTGGGATTTCAAAGTGTTTTAGTGAAATTTCTTAGTTAAAAATAGAAAAACTCAAATCCAATGGTTTTAGATGGAATTCTAGAGTTTTTAATTAAAATCACAACAACTACCCTAATTCACCCAAAATCATTTTAAAACTCATTAAAAACCAAATCATCTCAAATCTTCTCAAATGTTACATTCAATACATCCCCCTAAGTATATAAGATAAAGAGGGCACTAGTGACGGAAGCATTGGCTTGAAGCATTAGATTTTCTTACGAGTTTTGGATAGGAATAACAGTTGGTTAACCAGGATATTTACTCTACGTGAATGTCATATTTACTTTACGTGAATGTCATATTTACTTTACGTGAATGTCAACAAGTTTACCAAAGTAGGTTGCTCAAAAAAGATAATAACCTACATTGCTAATTTAGTTAGGCAAACTGACATGAACCTTGATAATTAAATTAAATGTGATGCTGATGATAGAAAACGAAAGTTGCTAGAAGTGCAACTCATTCATTAACTTTCAATAATATAGATATTTTGATATTTATAGAATGTATAGGAATTGTAAAAATGAAAAAGTTTTTTTTTCTTAGACTTTATGACAATTTTATTTCGATATCTTTTTTACTGCAAAGTAACTTTAGCAAAATGTTGAGGTGTTTCAATCTGATTCGTTTGTTCAACAAAAAGGTTGAAAATATAATATGTAACCAAAGTATTGGTAAAAAATTCAAAGGCTAATTCCAGATTTGAGGGAGGCTATTATGAACCTAAGATCCAAAAATTCCACAGAAAAAAAGCATGTAAATGTGATATGACACTATTTCTAATGATGTGAAAATGTGACATGTCTATAAAATTTTTTTTTTATCAACTCACTTAAATTTAAAACATATAATAGGGTTGTGTTCCATTTATGATTTTAGAGTAATTTACTAAAATGACAAAATTTATGTTATTAAACATGATTTTAAAATAATATTAAAATATATGCTTCAATTGGTGACCATGGAAAACAACACTATAACGAAGAAAATGAAAAAAATGCAAAAAGAAGATGAAATGAATAAATAAATTTTGAGGAATGAAAATGAAAATTTCTCGGAATAATTTTTTTAGAGTAATTGGTGACTATAAGAAGATTTATATTTAAAAATTAATAGAAAATTAAATAAATAAAACTGAAATGATACTTTTAAAAAATAATCTTTATAAAATGTGTAAATATTATTAAAAATAATTAAATTACTTAGAAATCAAAAATGAATTTTAATCTTTTTCTCACTGGTCCTCTTAATTTTTGATGAGGAAATTTTTCTTTTTCTATATTTCCTTCAGAGAAATTAATTTATAGGAACAAAGAAGAAAAAACATGTGTGGATCTTAAACTCATTGTTGTAAATCTTGAGGAGCATTATATTCCTCTCCATTTTTTTCTCCTCTAAATAGGTCACCAGTTGAAGTTATAGGTGTTATTGATTTTTTATTATTTTTAAATACAAGTTATGAAAATATTTGAAGCAGTAGATTTTAGAAGATTTGTTGTGATTTTAAGCTGTTTTGGTAGAATTTCTTAGGCAAAAATATAAAAATTCTAAATCTCATAGTTTTAAATAGAATTCTAGAGATAAAAGAGATTTTAGAGTAATTTAATTAAAATCAGAGTAATTTTAAAATGTTCCAAATCAACTGCAATCCACAATGATAACAAATTTATAAGTAAATTTCTATGATTAAATAACATCGGATTTCATATAGTAATTGGAAATCATTAAGGATGTATATTCAATCTGAGAATTGGAATGATTGATATTATAATGACAATTATTATGCTATTTAAACATGGAAAATTTTGAAAAATACTACTTTGTAGTTTAGAAGGTTTTTTTATAGAAATTAATGTTATGAACCTTTGATTTTAAAATGTACTTTAAAATTTAATGTTATTGAAAATATTTTACATTTAGATTTTGTGAGATTTGTTGTGACTTTAAGGTGTTTTGGTGGAGTCTTTTAATTAAAGATATAAAAATCTAAATCACATGGTTTTAGATGAAATTCTAGATTTTTTTAACAAGAGTTATAGCAACTAATCTGATTCATCTACGTTCATGTAAAAAATCACTAAAAATCATATCATTACAAATCTTCTGTACTGAACTGAATACATCACCCAAAAAATGGACCACTGAGTAAAATTTGGTGTTATTGAGTGGATTGATTAAATATGGAATAGAAAGTGCTGTTAGCAGAAACCAAAAAAGTGAATCATATTGGGTAAAATTGTTGAGTAAGTAATGTGCATTGGTCATTTAACCCTCCGTGTGATGGAGTTTCGTGCAGAAATCATTACAACTATATAAACCAAAAATTGGACAAATGGATTGGCACTGACGATAAGCTTATGCAATAAAGCGGGTGATCGAAGAATGATGTATTAGCGAACTATATTCAAGTGGTAAGAATGTCACTTCCATTTAATGTTAGAATGACTCTCTATCCATGATCAACCATGTTATTGTAGTCATGTAAGAAGAAATACCGGTTCTGGAAGCAGTGTATCTGAGCCCACGAAAGTGACTCCAACTCTTTAGGATCTAGTGTTCGTCCAATGGAAAACGATGCAACTTAAAAAAAATGAATACAATGAATTAAAAACCAAAACTTTAATCTCGACAACATGCAAAGTAACCTGAATATGGGAACGGTTCTGAAAGAGAGCAAAATGTGCAAATTTTTAGGGCCAATTGTTTTTTAGGTACTTTAAGTTGTGTTTTTCAAAATTTAGAGTTCATCTTATACTATTATTATTTAATAAATCATTTTATCAAAAAACTATGTAATTACAACTATGCCATTGCCTTATTTGACAAAATCTATTTGGCAACAAGAATAGTAAGTTGAAAAATGATTAACATACTGAGTTAACTCACTAACTCGTATATTCCAAAAATAATGCTCTTACAATATAGCCACTAAATATTATCAAATCATAAAAATATATATATTTCTGTCAAGTTTGATCTCATTTTTCTTATCATTATCCTCTTCAAGAAGGTATAAAATTAAAACAAATTGTCAAAAATACAAAAGTTTTTCAATAAAAAATTAATTACAATAAATTTTTTAGACTAATTACTTTAGGCTTTACAATATTTTTTTAATATAATATAGATATTTGTTTTATACAATTTCATAAACATATTTAATAAACTATTAAACTAGAAAAACTTACAATTAAAAAATAAAATAAAATTATAACTCTTAAATTACTAAACCAACACAAACTATAATTCACAAAGAATACAATTCTTCTAACCCCAACAAAAAAATGAATGCATACAACAAATAACTTCAGCTAATATATTAATCATCTACGTACTCCATTTAAATCTACTCAGATCTAAGTACCCTATTTAAAACAAAATATTTATATCAATTATATGAAAATAACATAACTAAATACCAAATATATCGGCTTCTACATATATAAAAACAAAACATATGTATAAGAAAAAATAAAAAAAAATATTGTCCCGTGCAGTCGCGGGTTAAATTACTAGTTTTAATAAATAAAAAAACAGGAGTTCAATTCCAAAATTTCATAATAGAGATTCCAATTTTTTAAGCTGCCTCTACTTGAATTAAAATTAATAAGCCTCTACCTGAATTAAAATTAAGTAAGTTTTATTATCATAAAAAATTTCAAAGTATAAAAATCATTTTTCCTACTCTGTTTTTATATCGTTTTAAAACATTGTAAGTATTTTTCTTTCTGGATATATTACTAGCACAATTTGAAAAACGAAAATTTCACAAGAGGAAAAAACTAAACACATTCACTACGAGAGAGAACAACAACATAATTGTTCTTTTTCTTTCTGCTAGATGGAATCGAAAATAATAATTAGAGCACATGAAGTCCACATGACCCAACTCCAATGGATCTATCTACTATTTTCCTTAAAAATATAGGTTTTTGTAAAATCAGATCTTGGAGAATTATTCTCTCCATACGTTCACACCTCCATTATTAAATAAAGCCAATTGTTGGTCCACACATGCCACTTCACTCACAGCTTTTACCAAGGATAATTTCGTCATTTAGTATCCATGTTATTTAGCAACGTGCATTTTGGATCCGGTCATCGGAATATGTATCCAATCCAAATTATCCACACATCTCAGATGGAAGTAATAGATAATCACTATAACCAATTAATTAACCATGCTGAAAAGTAAAATAATTATAATTGTATTTAAAAATAGTTAATAGTCTAACTTTGATGGATTTTTTCTTTAAAATTTTAGTATTTTTAATAACAAAAATTCATGAATATTAATAAATTATATTAATAATAAATAAAATAGTTAATTTGTCTTTTATAATGTATGTTCGTGATTTGCGTTTACAATTGACGTTTATGATTGACATTTTTGACATGCGTTTACAATTAGTTGATTAGTGTTTCCAGTTAAATTTCGTTTGAAACTAATGATAATTTTTCAAACTCTCAAACTATATACTCTTACAAAATATATTTTGTTTTAGTGATGGTAAATTTATATATAGATGTCGTTTTTAATGATAGTAGACTTATATTGATCGACATTTCTAACTGGCATTTTCTTTAGATATTTGTTATGCGTATTGTACAAGTAACACTTAACTCCATCATCATTGAATCTAAATTCATTCAACGATTATTGGATGTAAACATACAAATCTACTATCACTATATGTAAACATACAATTTTACAATTTTGGGTAAGAATAATTGACGATATTAGGGTTCCAAGCGAAGAGGCGCACGACGCCACCATGGTGGATATCGGTGAGAGTAGCAGACCCCCCGGTGATCCTCCGGATAAGGGAGTGTCCTGGGCAGAAAAAGTGACAGGCAGGAATGGCGGGGGAGGATTGAGACCGGAAGATGTGCTAGATGATGCGTTTGTGATGTCAAAGTTGAGTCTGGAATTCCCTGATGGGGAGGATGGTGAGCCGGTGGTGACGATTGGAAAGGAAGTGTTGGATGCAATGAATGGACTTTGGGAGCGCTGCATGATTGGGAAGGTTTTGGGCAGGAATGTTTCCATTGCGGTCTTGAGTCGAAAACTTAGAGAACCGTGGAAACCGGTGAGAGCTATGTATGTAACGGACTTGCCTAGGCAATTCTTTATGATTCGTTTTGAATCGGAGGAAGAATACATAGCAGCGTTGACAGGAGGCCCTTGGAAGTTGTTTGGGAGCCCTCTGATGGTACAAGCATGGGCACCAGAATTTGATCCGACGTGTGACTATATTAGCACTATTCCAGTTTGGGTTCGAATTGCAAATCTCCCAGTGAATCTGTATCACACATCGATTCTGTTGGGAATCGCCAAAGGTTTAGGGAAGCCGATCAAAGTGGATCATGTGACATCGAACCTTGAACGGGCACGGTTTGCTCGTATTTGTGTTGAGGTTAATCTCAGACGTCCACTGAAAGGTACAATCTTGGTTAATGGAGATCGATACTTTGTTTCATACGAAGGTCTGATAAACATATGTCCTGTCTGTGGAGTTTATGGCCATACTGTGCAAGTTTGTCCTAAGGCTGCCCAAAAACAAGCAACTGGGTATGCTGTACCATCATCGGAACCTCACAATGGTGGTAGAGAGGAGCGAGGACCGGAGGATGGTTTTATTTCAGTTGCACGAACTCGGAAGCCGGGGAAAGTGGGACAAACTTCCGCGCGGCTAGTTGCTCAGGCGAATAGTATTTCGGGAAAGGAGCCGCAGACTTCCCAGAATCCGAGAAATCACCAAGATATTCCAATATCTAACAGTTTTGGAAGATTAGGGGAGGATTTGAAGTTTCCGATATACGGGGATGCAGGAAGTCTATTGAGGGAAACAAGGAGAATCTCCTTAACAGATCGAATCAAGGGAAAATTACTGAGGGAAATAAGGAGAAATTTATTAATGGCGCGAATCTAGGGAAGATTGCGGAACAAGGCAAAATGGTGGTTTTTGGTGCGAATACCGGTACAGAGAATCGGAGTCAAAAAGGTTTACAAGGTAGGAAGTTTGGTACTATGCTTAAGCCCAAACAAGCCCAATACCCTAAATCCACTCGGGGTCTGGTTTTCGGCCCAAAGAACACAGACCCAGATTTGGCCCTGAAAGGGAAGCGAATGAGAGTCGAAACTGGAAGCGCTTCGTCTGCAGAGGTTTACTTGAGAAAGCCGAATGTGAGTACAGAGGAGAATGAAACTGCAATTCCGAGTCGGGTGGAGAATGCAGGTTCCGCTCCGATGGAAACACGGGAGGAGAATGCTGAGAGTGCAGTCGTCGACCGCGAAGAGGGGGATATGGAACGACAAGAAGGTTTGGTCGCGTAATGTTACGCCCCGGTAATTCAAGTTGGAAAGTTAATCTTACTCATGGATTGTTTGTTTTGGAATTTCCGGGGGGCTAACAAACCCAAATTCCGAAGGTCTATCAGATATATTCTCAAGAGAAATAGGATTGACATGCTTGCTATCTTTGAAACCCACGCAGGAGGTGAGAAAGCAAGAGCAATTTGTCAAGGATTGGGCTTTGAGAACTCATTCCGGGTTGATGCAAATGGCCAAAGCGGAGGTTTGTGGCTGTTGTGGAGAACTGAAGTAGGGGACGTTGAGGTGGTGAACTCGTCTGAACAGTTCATCCATGTGAAAGTGAGTATAGATACGGATTCTTTTAATGTCATTGCTGTGTATGCTGCTCCGTCTGTGAGTAGAAGAAGCGGGCTATGGAATCAACTAAGTTCTGTTATCAGTGGTTTGGTCGGGCCAGTTGTTATTGGTGGGGACTTTAATACAATCGTGCGCTTAGATGAAAGAACGAGAGGGAATGGGTGTTTGTCGCCTGATTCACTAGCTTTTGGAAACTGGATTAATGATACAACTTTGGTTGATTTGGGTTTTGTGGGGAATCCATACACTTGGAAGAGAGGGAAATCCAAGATCAACTTTGTAGCAAAACGGCTCGACAGAGTCTTATGTAATGCACATGCACGACTAAAGTGGCAGGAGGCTAAGGTTGTCCATTTGCCGTTCTTGGCATCAGACCATGCCCCGCTGTATGTCCAATTAGTCCCAAAGTCAGCCGTGAATGGGAAGCGGAGGCCCTTCCGATTTGAGGCGGCATGGTTATAACATCCAAGTTTTAAGGAGCTAGTGGTAAACTCTTGGGATCAGGAGATTGGTACTCGTGAGGCACTGCAACGCCTCCAAAACGTTTTACGAACCTGGAATAAGGAAGTCTTTGGAATTATTCAAGTTCGTAAGGACAAGCTAATGAAGGAGATTCAGGAAATTCAAGACAGCATTGCTTTTGCCCATTCAGATGATCTGTTAGTGAAAGAAGATACCTTGATAAGTGAGCTAGACCTGGTTTTGGAACAGGAAGAGACATTGTGGTTCCAGAAATCAAGAGAAAAATGGGTTGTGCAGGGTGACAGAAATACAACATTCTTTCACCTCTCTACGGTAATAAGAAGGAGAAGAAATTGTATTGAACTGCTTAAAAATGAAGAGGGCGGATGGGTGAGTGATACTCAGGAACAGAGCCGGCCCTATATAGAAGCTAGGAAAGCATGTGCTTCCGGCCTTATAAATAAGAAATAAATTTCGGCCACATTTTACACAAAGTTTTCCTTAGATCGGTTGGTTATGCACCATCTCTAATGATAGAGAGGTTGTGTGTTCGACAAGAACTCTCCTCCTTTTTCAATTTTTTTCTTTATTTATTTAATTTATAGGCCCAAAAAATTTTTTAGCTTCCGGCCCATGTTTTATCAGGACCGGCTCTGCTCAGGAACTTGAGCAGCTTGCAGTGACTTACTTCCAGAGATTGTACTCGCTTGCGGATGTCAATGATGTTGTTGAATCACTACCAAGACACGGTTTTGCATAGCTTACCAGAGAGGAAGTGAATGCCTTGCAGAAGCCGTTTTTAGGGACTGAATTGGAAGATACGATTCGCAGTATGGGGGGTTATAAAGCTCCGGGCCCAGATGGGTATCAGCCTATCTTCTATCAACAGTGTTGGGAGACTGTAGGTACCTCTATAGTCCGCTTTGTCCTGGAGTTTTTTGAATCTGGGATACTTCCCCCAAACACAAATGACGTCCTGGTCGTTCTTATACCTAAGATTGGGACAACAGAAAGGATTACACAGTTTCGTCCCATAAGCTTGTGTAATGTCCTCTTTAAGATCATAACCAAGGCTATGGTCGGGAGACTGAAACAAGTGATGTCGAAGCTAGTTGGGCCTGCACAAGCTAGTTTCATTCCGGGGAGATTAAGTACTGATAACATCGTTGTAGTGCAGGAAGCTGTGCACTCAATGAGGAGAAAACAAGGGAGAAGGGGATGGATGCTCTTGAAACTAGACTTGGAAAAGGCCTATGATAGGATCAGATGGGACTTCCTGGAAGACACTCTCTTGGCAGCTGGTTTATCGGCCCAATGGGTAAGATGGGTGATGCAGTGTGTTGCGGATCCTGACATGAGTCTCCTATGGAATGGTGAAAAGACAGTGAGCTTTAAACCACTGCGTGGTCTGCGACAGGGAGACCCCTTGTCTCCATATCTTTTTGTCCTCTGTATGGAAAGATTATGTCATTTAATTGAGGGATCGATCGGAGATAAGAAATGGAAGCCAATAAGACTATCACGTGGAGGGCCTCCTCTGTCTCATATATGTTTCGCGGACGACTTGATTTTGTTTGCGGAAGCCTCAGTCTCCCAGATACGGGTCATACGTGGGGTTTTGGAGAGGTTTTGTGAAGTCTCAGGTCAGAAGGTAAGCTTAGAGAAGTCTAAAATCTTCTTCTCAGGCAACGTTTCTCGAGATCTGGGGAAGTTGATTTCTGTAGAAAGTGGGATCCAAGCTACGCATAATCTTGGTCACTACTTGGGGATGCCAATCCTTCACAAGCGCATTGATAAGAATACGTTTGCTGGTGTTCTGGAAAGAGTTTCATCAAAGCTGGCAGGGTGGAAGGGTAGACTCCTGAGTTTTGCTGGTCGTATAACACTGACTAGGTCAGTCTTAGCGTCTATCCCGGTCCACACTATGAGTACTATATGTCTGCCGGCTTCAACGTTGGCTTCTTTGGACAAAGTCTCACGCGACTTCTTATGGGGAAATACAACAGACCAACAGCGGCAGCACCTTATTGCTTGGGATCGAATCTGTTTACCGAAAGAAGAGGGAGGTTTAGGAATCAGAAAGGCGCAGGACATGAATAAGGCACTCATTGCTAAGGTTGGTTGGAGATTGACTCATGAAAAAGACAGTCTGTGGGCAAGAGTTGTAAGATGCAAATATACGGTCGGGGACCTGAATAACCTTGGGTGGACAGAGCGCAAGAACAATTGGTCACCAACGTGGAGAAGTGTGATAGTGGGAATTCGAGACGTGGTTGCACAGGGTCAAAGCTGGGTCATAGGAGATGGAAGGCGAATAAATTTCTGGACTGACAAATGGCTCCTTAATATGCCTCTTTGTGACTCGGTACAGGGTCAGATGCCTGATGGTTTTGAGACAACGAAGGTCAGGGATCTCTAGCAAGATGGTTTGGGATGGATACAACAACGCATTGCCCCCTTTGTGAGTCAAGATAAATGGCTGGAACTTGCTTCGGTTGTGGTAGATAATGTCACGGGAGCTCGTGATAGAATGGCGTGGGGAGAAACGGTTAATGGCCAATTCACAGTGCGATCAGCGCATGCCCTGCTCACTCGGAACTTGAATCCGCGACAAAATATGGAACAGTTCTACAAACGAATATGGAATGTGGAGGCTCCGGAACGAGTCAAGACTTTTCTCTGGTTAGTTAGCCATCAAGTCATAATGACGAATGAAGAGAGACACCGTCGTCATCTCTGCGCGACTAACCTTTGTCAGGTATGTATGAGTGGAATTGAAACAATATTACATGTTCTTCGTGATTGTGAAGCTATGAAAGGAATTTGGTTGCGTCTTGTGCCGAATGAGAAGCAAGATGTGTTCTTCAGTCTGTCTTTACTTGAATGGTTATATAGTAACTTGTGTGGGGACTTTCGTATTGATACTGCAATATGGTCTACCGTCTTTGCTGTTGCTGTATGGTGGGCTTGGAAATGGCGCTGCCAGAATGTTTTTGGCGGCAACAAACTTTGTAGAGACAGAACTCGTTTTATCCGAGACCGAGCAAATGAGGTGGGAAAAGCGAAGAAGGCTGTGGATGGATCACAACGTCCGACTGAGCAAGTGGAAAGAATGATTCAATGGGTTCCTCCGAGAACAGGGTGGTATAAACTCAACACAGATGGGGCCTCTCATGGCAATCCGGGGCCGGCAGCTGCTGGTGGGGTCCTTCGGGATATTCATGGGAATTGGTGTAGTGGTTTTGCACTTCATATCGGAAGATGTTCTGCTCAATTAGCTGAACTATGGGGTGTCTACTACGGTTTGTGTATTGCTTGGGAGAAGAGATGTGTCCAGTTAGAGGTTGAGGTTGATTCGGCGATTGTTGTTGGTTTTCTGCAAAAAGGAATTGAGGATTCTCACCCTCTCTCCTTCCTGGTGCGATTGTGCCAAGGCTTTTTCACTAGGGACTGGATAGTCCGGGTGTCACATACGTATAGGGAGGCTAATCGTCTTGCAGATGGATTAGCTAACTATGCTTTCTCTTTAGATTTGGGCTTTCATTTGTATGATTCTGTTCCGTTTTCTGTTGTTTCGATTATGGCTGAGGACACGGATGGTGTGCCTCGTACTAGACATTTAAGGCTGTAATTTTTTTCTTTCGTTTCAATAAAACTTCGGGGGCACTAACCCGACCATTCACCAAAAAAAAAATATAGATATATAATTTTACGAGATTCATTGGTAGAACATCTAGGAAGGCATTATGTTTTTTATCAATCAATCAAATTTTGTAAATAAAATATTTAGGAAAGCATGTTATTAATGCTCTTCCAAATGCCCATCCATTCTATGCTTACATATGAAGTTTTTGGTAAAACATTAGTTCTTTGAATATCTAAAATTCTGGGGCAAAATTCTGAAATAATTATATATGATTAATTTATTTTTCAAATAATATTAAAAGTTATGTTTATATTAAGTATAAATATATATTTTTAAACTAATAAATATCCTTAAATTATTTATATTTATATTCATAATTATAAAAATACAAATTTAATAGAAAAATAAATTATTGTGATAATTATATTTTAAGCACAAATTTATATATATATATAATGCATACATATAAATATGTAAAAATATTTTTGAAACATATTTATAAACTCTCACAACTTTTCCCTAAAATATTACATTGATCAGAGTATACAATTTCACCAACATACTGCTTTTACTACTTACTCATACTACTTTACTATCATATATACCTACATATACCTTCAGTTTGATAAATAATACAGATCTACACCACTATAAATTAACCATCATAGTAACCAACAAATCTATCAACTGTAGTTTGTCTGAATAAAATCAAAAGATTGAATAACTCTACCGCCGAAAATAATAAATCTATCACTTAATTATAATTCTAAAATCACTAACACATTACCATCATATTACTAACTGGCCAAAAAAAATCACAAAAAAAAATCTAACACCCAAATTTAATCTACAATCAAACAAAATAAATTTACCACCATTATATATTCAAATATATCTACCATGAATAGCAATAAATTTACCACAGCTTAATTAGTCTACATTCACAGAAAAAAAAATGTACCAATCTATAACAATAAGTCCACCATTTGACTGGTAAATCTATCCTAAAAAATAAATATACCACCATTGAGAAATAAATATGCCACACCAAAATATGTTTATTACATTGAAAAATAAGTTTACAAATTAAATAAGCATATCATTCTAATAATAAATCTATCGTTGCTCCAAAAAATCTACCAGATGAAAAATAAATCTACCAATCTTAAATAAAAATTATTAATAAATCTACCATAACTAGAACAACATATTTTCTTTTTCTTTTTTGAGCGCATATGTTTCATAATTTCTGTATACATGTCATTTCCTTCAATACATTTTTTTCAAAAAATAATAATTGAGACCATTTTAGTAATTATAAAATATTAACTTTTATTTAATCAAAATCAAAATTCTCAAGGTTAATTTAGCATATCTCTCTAAATAATAAAACCCACTTATTTGGATAATAATAATTATCCCAAGGAGTAAAGGCCAGTCCGGAAAATTATTTAGAATACATGATTTATTCATTTTAGTAAACTAAAATCTATAAATTATTATGAAAATTTTTTGTTTCTCAAATTTTAAATCTAAAAACAGCTATCCAAAAGTTTCAAAAACTATCCTAAATTTCTAAAGATGTTCATAATTTCTAATATTATTTAAAATTGTCTATAATATTTTTTATCAATATATTTTCCATTTTATATCTTATTATATAAAGCTTGGTTTCGAAGTTACTAATTATTTTTAGATAATCAATTATCTTATTATCAATTGTCAAAAAAGAAAAATTAATTTAATTTTATAATTGTCTAGTACATTGTTTTGATTTTTCCTATATTTTTTACTTTCAAAAATATTTATTTTAAATTAAAATATATTATTAAGGATTAATGTATTTATATTTTGATAAAAATCAATAAATGTGTAAATTGACAAGAAATCAAATTTTTTTAACGTATTTACCAAATATTTCTAAAATAAAATAAAAAGGAAAAGCGGTGAGAAAGATAAAAAAGGTTTGGAATGGAGAGAGAGAGAGAGAGAGAGGGTGACCACTATGGTGACAGCGCAACCCATCTACTCATTACTTTTCCTACCTTCGTTTTTTCTTAGTTTCATTATATACAAAAACAGTTTTTTTTTTTTTTTTTATGCTAAAGTTCAAGACTTTGTGGAGTAACAATCAGACCAGAATCGATCTGTCTTCTTTCTTCTCTCTCGTAACAATGCTTGGAATTTAACGGCGCTTTGCTTTAATCTTCTGCTCTTTCTCTTTCTGTGTTCCAATTCTTCGTTTCGTCTCCTTTTTTTGAAGCTCTTCTTGCGGCAACAATGGCGTCAAGAACCAAGTGAGTACCTTTTTCTTCCATATATATATATATATATTTGTCTGTTTCCCATTACCAGACTCTTGAACTTGGAACAGAATTGGATCTGAGATGTTCAATACCGTTATTTGTTTGTCGGATACTTCGTTGCTCATTTTCTCAATTTTGTTTTTTTTTTCTTTTTGATTCTTGTTTAGAAACTCATATATGATCTGCTTTTGTTACTTTTTTCTTTCTTCATTGATTTCTTAATATGTTTCAAATTTTTACTTATTCTATCACTCACCACAATTCTCATCATCTGATTCATCGTGAAAAAAAAAAATTAACTCTCCGATCTCCAAATTCATGGCTGAGAACTTCTTCTTGGCTCATTTGTCCTTTAATGGATGCATATGATCTCAAAACTGATAATTGGATCTCTATTTTTTTTTTTAAATTAAGCTGAATCTTGAATCTTGAATTGCTTGAAATGTAGTAGCTGATTTAGTTTATTGAAAGGTGTGATTTTTAGGCCTTTTGGTAGAACGTAAGTTCCATAATCTAACAGCTTTTTAGGAGCCGTTACTATATATATCTTTCTTTGTTCATTGATATTTGTATTGATCATATATATCCTTTTACTGTAGAACCGGTTTGATGGAGACTCCTCGTAGTAAACCATCGCCACCACCTCCCCGATTGAGTAAACTCAATGCATCTAAATCCGATGGCAATTCGTCTTCTCCGGTGCCAAACACTCGTCTTTCGCTCGACCGTTCTCCTCAAACAGTTAACTCAAAGCCTGCTCGGACTTCTAGAGTTCCTACACCCGAGGCAAGTATCTGACTTTGGTCCCGACACTAAGTGTTTACTTTAACATTTTTGAGAAAAAGACTTATCTGTTTAACCTCTTGACATTTTCAGAAAGTGCCATCAAGGTTGGTAAAAGGGTCGGAGCTGCAAGCTCAACTGAACAAAATTCAGGAGGACTTAAAGAAAGCGGAGGAGCAAATAGCATTGCTCAAGAAAGACAAAGCTAAAGCCATGGATGATCTTAAAGAATCCGAGAAACTTGCGGAAGAAGCCAATGAGAAACTCAGGGTGGCACTGGCAGCTCAGAAACAAGCTGAGGAGAGTTTCGAGGTTGAGAAATTCCGAGCTCTTGAACTGGAACAGGCTGGAGTTGAAGCTGTTCAGAAGAAGGAAGAAACGTCGAGAAGCGAGCTAGAGTCTATTAGAAACCAGCATGCGTTGGAAATCTCAGCTCTCCTCTCTACCACAGAAGAACTAGAGAGGATTAAACATGAGCTCGCTATGACCGCTGATGCTAAGAACAAGGCGCTAAGCCACGCAGAGGAAGCGACAAAGATTGCTGAAATCCAGGCTGAGAAGGTTGAGATTCTTTCTTCGGAGTTAGGACTGTTGAAGGCATTTCTTGGTTCAAAGGAAGAGAAGGAAGCGATTGAAGGTAACGAGATCGTTTCTAAGCTGAAGTCCGAGGTTGAAACGTTGAGAAGGGAGCTTGACAACGTTAGTATCACTGAGAGTAGTGTGAAAGAGAAAGAAGGGTCTATTGTACAGCTTAAAGTTGATCTAGAAGCTGCTAAAATGGCTGAATCTTCAGCTAATATCTTAGCAGACGAGTTGAAGAAGAAGGTTCATGAACTTGAGAAGCAAGTTGAAGAATCAAATAGATTGAAGGCATCTGCTTCAGAATCGATGGAGTCAGTTATGAAGCAGCTGGCTGAATGTAAGCAGGTGCTGCATGAGACGAAGTCTGATAATGCTGCACAAAAAGAAGAGATTGAAAAGCTAGAGAGAGCAATTGAAGCGCAGGGAAAAGATCTTGACGAATCTGGACGACAGGTTTGCATCGCAAAAGAAGAAGTTTCACAGATGGAAAGACTTGTTGAGTCAATAAAATCTGACCTTGAAATTTCCCAAGAAGAGAAAACTAGGGCCTTGGACAGTGAAAAGGCTGCGACATCAAATATTCAGAGTCTACTGGATGAAAAGACTGAACTTTCAGTAGAGTTGGCACACTGTAAGATGGAAGAAGAGAAGAGCAAGAAAGATATGGAGAAGATAACGTTGGCTTTGCAGGAAGCATCTACTGAATTAAAGAAAGTGCAGGAGGAGCTCTTGTCATGTCAAGTGGAGCTCGAGTGCCGTGAAGCTCAGGTTGAAAGTCTGAACTTGAATTCAAAGGAGACAAATGAAAAGTATGAGAAAATGCTTGAGGAAGCAAGAAATGAAATTGATGGTCTGAAAAGTGATCTAGATAACAACCAGAGCGAGTTTGAGAACTCCAAGGCTGGATGGGAACAGAAAGAGCTTCATCTGATGGGTTGTGTGAAGAAATCAGAAGAAGAAAATTCATCTTTGCAGGAAGAAGTAAGTAAGTTGATGAATTTGCTCAAAGGAAGCGAAGAAGATGCACGTGCAAGTAAGGAGGAAGAAGCCAATCTGAAAAAGAATCTCAACGAAGCTGCGGGGGAGATAAAGTATCTACAGGAAACACTTGGAGAAGCCAAAGCTGAAAGCATGAAACTGAAAGAGAGCTTATTGGACAAAGAAGATGAGCTAAACAATGTCGTTGCAGAAAACAGCAGCCTTAGAGAATGGGAAGGTTCGGTACTCGAGAAAATCGAGGAGTTGTCAAAGGTAAAAGAAATATTGGTTGATAAAGAAACCAAGCTGTTGAGCATTACTCAAGAAGCTGAGGAGCTGAAAGGAAGGGAAGCTGCTCATATGAAGCAGATTGAAGAGTTATCAATGGCGAATGGAGCTTTGGTTGACAACGTAACCAAACTGCAAAGCATTGTTCAAGAAAGTGAGAAACTCAGAGAAAGGGAAGCTGCTTGTCTTAAGAAAATTGAGGAGTTATCGGTGGCGAATGAGAGCTTGGTTGATAACATAACGGGTCTGCAAAGCATTGCCGGAGAGAGGGAAGCTGCTTATCTTAAGAAGATTGAGGAGTTGTCAGTCGAAAATGAGAGCTTGGTGGATAAAGAAAGGAAACTGCATTGCATTAATCAAGAAGCTGAGGAGCTCAGAGGAAGGGAGGCTGCTCATTTGAAGAAGATTGAGGAGTTGTCAAAAGCGAATGAGAGATTGGTTGATATGCAGAACGTTATTCAAGAAATGGAGGGTCTCAGAGAAAGGGAGGCTGCTTATCTTAAGAAGATTGAAGAATTGTCAACAACGAATAGGAGCTTGGCCGATAACGTAACCACTCTGCAGAGAATTTCGGAAGAAAGTAAGGAGGTTAGAGAAAGAGAGACTGTATTACTCAGGAAGATTGAGGAGTTGTCACTGTTAAATGAAAGTTTAGTTGAGAAAGAGACCAAATTGCAGACAGTTGTTGAGGAAAACGAGGAATTGAGAGAAAGAGAGTCTGCTTATCTTAAAAAGATTGAGGAGTTGTCAAAGTTGCATGAACTCTTTGCTGATAAAGAAACCAAACTCCTGAGTTCTGTTCAGGAAAAAGAAGAGCTCAAAGAAAGGGAGACTGCTTATATCAAGAAGATTGAGGAGTTGTCAAAGGTGCATGAGGATCTTCTTAATAAAGACAATGAATTGCATGGTATGGTCGTGGAGATTGAGGACCTTAGATCCAAGGACTCTCTAGCCCAAAAGAGGATAGAAGAGTTAACAAATCTCAATACAAATATACTCGTGAAAGGGAACGAGTTACAGGCTGTCGTTTGCGAAAATGAGGAGCTCAAGTCCAAGGAGGTTTCATCACTAAAGACAATAGACGAGCTATCAGGTCTTAATCACAGTTTGGTTCTTAAAGAGAAGGAACTGAAGGCTGCGATCGCTGAAAACGAGAAGCTCAAAGCCGGAGCAGCCTTGTCCCTTCAGAGGATTGAAGAGCTGACAAAACTTAAACAGAGTTTGCTTGACAAGCAGAACGAATTGCAGAGTGTCTTTCATGAAAACCAGGAACTTAAGGCCAAGGAGGCTTCTTCTTTGAAAAAGATTGATGAGTTGTTACATCTTGAGCAAAGTTTGCTTGATAAAGAAAGTGAGTTTCAAAGAGTCACTCACGAAAACGAAGAGCTTAAAGCACGTGATGCTTTAGCAGCAAGGAAAATAGAGGAGTTGTCGAAGCTGAAAGAGAGTTTACTTGAGAAAAAGACCGAGTTGGAGACTGTCATGCAGGATAATGATGACCTAAAGGGCAAGGAAGCTGCCTATGTTGAGAAAGTGGTGGAGTTATCGAAGCTGCTAGAAGAAGCCTCTCCCACAAAAGAGATACCAGTTCTTGGAAATGGCATTGGAAACGATTATGACTTGGTTCAGTTTTCTGAGGTAAATGGTTCTGGGAGTGGGGAGGAAAAGACAAAGACTGATGTTTTCCATGACAGAAGCAGAAAACATACAGTGCAAGAAAGTCCCATGGAAGCAATTGATAAACATTTGATGGGTGAAAGAGAAGCAATTCATAGAGTAGCTCATAGTGATGAAGGAGAAGGAAAGATAGAGAAAGACGGTGTGGGGACTGAGTTTAAGATGTGGGAGAGCTACAAGATCGAAAGAAGCGAAGCATCTGCAGAGAGAGAGACTGAGCTCGATTCTGTGGAAGAGGAAGTTGAGTCGAAAGCAGAAGGTAGCGAGAACTTGGATCAGTTCAGCAATGGTTTCTCTTCAACAGACCACACTGAAGACTCTGGAAGTCTGCTCTTAAAAGAACAACATATGAAGAAGAAGAAACCTTTGCTCCGGAAATTTGGAAACCTGCTTAAAAAGAAGAGTACAAGTAGCAGCAGCAGCAGTCAGAAGTAGAGGGATCTCTTTGCAAAACTGGACATTTCTTGGTTTATATTTATTATTATCTTAAATTTTAAAGAGTATAGCTCTAAATTTGATAAGAGTGTTTTGATATATGCTTTCACATGGCTACCAAATCAAGATTTAGATTGTCTATGACACTACACACTTGCCCTTTGATCTTGTTCTCTTATTTTTTTCTTCTTAAAATTGTTTTTGTTTTGTCGTAGCAGCGTACTGCAAAGAGTGAACATTTCATTCATTATCTGTATAGAAGCTGAGTTACACTGAAGAAAAATATGCTTTTTGAGAACTATAATTTTCATATAGATGATATAGGTGAGAATATGTATTTGTATGTATATATTTGCATATAATATATTATTATATTATATATTATATGTGAAGAAACGAGAATAGAAAAGTGAAAGTCATTCACTTGTATTATTATTATTGTTCTTGGACACAAAACACAATCTATATTTATACAGCATTCCGTTGACAAAAGAAAATTTATACAGCAAAGTCGGTCGAGAATGGATAATCGTGTTTGATAAACACATTTACAACAATTCATACACGTGTTTATTAGACACGTTCACAACACTCTACCTGATTATCCATCTTTATTATTATATCGTGTACTGTCTCGTTAAAAACTTTTTATGGAAAAACCAGTTTATGATAAAAACCATAACAAGGGAAAAAGAATGCAGTAACGTTCCCTCTAAAACATACATATTTGTCTTTTCATAAATTCCATAAATATCACATTCTGAAAGTTTATTTATTCTGAAATCTTGGGGTTATATGCTTCTAGTGATAACCTTCTTTAAGAAAAAGTATAATCTTCCCCTGAAAGCAGAAGATGCTTTGCGATCGTATACACCATTTTTGAATTACAAAGCATTATCTTCGAATTATTTCGTCGAGTCCTTTTTGTGACTATTATTTTTGCTTTTCGTGTCGAGTATTTGATCTCGGCCATACACATTTTCTGCATGCTTCGTGAAGTGTTACTTGGTATAATTTGAAGAAGTGGCGACTAAAATCTGCTTTTGAGAACGCCACGAGATTGCAGTTTCACCAATTTGTGAAAACTTATCCAGTTTGTAATCGAGCTTTATGCGGATCAAAATAAATCTCTGGCATCTTCAAAACCAACTAGGCCAATCTCGGGGTTTCTAGAATAATATAATCCAAAATCAATCGTACCTTATAGGTAACAGAATATATGCGTTATTCTGTTTTTTTGCCTGCATATAAGAGATGAGTTATATCTTACAAGCATAATTTTTATCTAACCGAGTACAATTTGCAAGATACAAAAGCATAGGATACTGCTCATATAACGCACTTCATGGTCAATTAGTATTCCTTTCAAAATACTTAAATGTGAATTTATACAAGATCTTACCTAGATCTTTTGAAACAACATCTCTTTCACTAAATGTTTAACTTTTCGGATAGAAAGAACCAATATTCTCTTTCAAGGCTTTTTACACCAAAAACTTTCTTATATAAAAGAACCAATATTCTCTTTCAAGGCTTTTTATACCAAAAACTTTCTTATATAATATACGGTTGTATGAACTCCTCACGAGTTATCATTAGAATTCCTGAGAACATAATTTTGATATCATTAATCTTTCAAGGATTATATAAAACTGTACAATGCACAACTCAAGTCGTTCATGTACTGCCAGACATACCAAATGTCTTTATATCATTCCATTCATCATATACTATTTCATCAATGACCTTGTAACAAGCCGCTTTCGTTTTTCATATCGTTAGATCATTTTCTCATCTCTTAATCAGGAGAAATATATATCTTTTGGATGCTTGGACTGCTGGTCCAAAATTTTCTCATTTTTCTTACGAGCCTAATGTAGACTTGATTGCCTCTTTTCACTTTTTGGCCGATACTTTCTCTTTCTACACTCATCCAAAGAGGTAGATTCATGATCCTCATTTGTCATATCGTGCGCCATCTCATTTATTGTCGACAACTATTTTTTTTATCTTTGGTTCCACATTTCTCCATAATGACATGGTCAATCGAGGTCTTTATCACTATAAGTGATTCATTCAGGTACCTGATTATATTATTAACCATATCAACTGTCTCTTCAGGAGATTCATTCATTTATTTATATATTTGCTCCTTTTTCATTTCGAGGAATTTTATCTTTGGAACCAAAGTAGTCTGTCACGTTTCTGACGTGACATAGGCTCATAAACAGTCCTTCAGGGACATACATTCTTATTGGAGCATTTTAGCTGGAATCTGAGATTACTGATTGAAATAATGTTTGACAGTCAATTAAAAGACATTATGTAAATGGAATCCTATGAACTTCAGGTATTTTCACTTATATGAGGATCCATTATAATCCATTCAAAGAATCTCATTCATCAGCTGTTTTCATATGCTTATGGCATTTGATTTGCAATATGCAATGTTGCAATAAGCACATCTCTGATTGATGGCTCAATATACCTCATGAATTTATCAAGTTCATTTTGAGTGTGAACATAATCTTAGGATTTACCACTCAATGTGATTCTTTAATTCTCCCCCTCGAGATGATTAAATTTCATGTTCATCCATCTCTCATTGAATTCCACTATGAGACCAATAACATATCCAATTTCTCATCTCGGATCATGTATTATGTATCAAATCTTAATATGGAATTCTCTATCTGGGATCTGCTTAAAGAAATCAAACCATCTAATGAATTCATTCAACGAGAATTGAAAATTCATTTATCACGATGGTTTTTTTTTCTCATACAATTTTTTTTTACTTCCAACTCACGTTGAATTTTAGGTAGATCGAGATAAGCCAAAGATTGTGTACACCATGTGATATCATTTGCTGATTCTCTCAATCCTCCCCCTAACACGGGAAATTTTACTTACATCAAAAAGGCAATCGGAAAACTGTGAAGATGAACATATCTTTGGTTGATGGTTCAAGATATATATTGAACCCGACATATAATCTCAATCTCCTTTATGGTCCAATTTTTATTCATTTTGGTGGTGCTATAGTAACATAAACCGCACACCCAAAAACACGGAGATGGGATACATCTGGCTTTTGGCCAGATGTCAACTGTATTGGAGAATATTCGTTATATGCACGTGGCATCATCTTGACCAATACCTCATCATCATGTCCCCATACATTGATTGGGAGTTTTTTTCTCAAGATCAACGGTCTTGCAATCAATTTCATCCATTTAATTAAAGACTCAGCCATGCCATTATGTGTATGAACATGTGGAACTTTCCCAATAACATACAATAATCATTAAAGGACGTTGAAGTGAATTTACCAGCATTATCAAGCCTAGTTTTCTTTATGACATAATCAGAGAACTGAGATCTCAACCTGATTATTTGGACAATGAATCGTGTGAAAGCTGTATTTCTTGTAGTCAAAAGACACACATATATCTACTGGACATCAATTAATACCATAATGTATCCAAATGGCCTGCACGGTGAGTAAATTAGCCCACATATATCACCATGTATTTTCTCTAGAATACAAGGGATTCATTCCCAACTTTGGTTGGCGAGGGCCTACATCTGATTTTTCTTTGAGAACATGCACTATATGAAAATCTCCACCGATTGAAAAATCTTTTCATTTTTTTCAATGGGTGGCCACTCGAGTTTTGCACAATTTTTCTCATCACGACTAAAACAAGGTGGCCAAGCTTTTCATGCAACACCTTAGACGTGCTAATAAACTTCTGGTTTATATTAGTATATATTTCTACCGTATTTATATTTGTGCAATATAATCCAAAGGATAACATAAATAATTTTTCCCATACATGTTTCCTCTATGGTGTAATGCAAAGATATTCAATGCCATTTTTACTTAAGATCTCTATATGATATTCATTTCTGCGAATATCTTTGAAACTTAACAAGTTTCTATAAGACTCGAAAGAATATAGTACAGCATGCACTTTAAACATTGTCCCCTTTGGCATTGAAAATTTTGCTTTTCTGAAACCACTTATAATATTTGCATTACGATATATGGTACTCACGCTTCTCGCAGAGTTTATTTTTTTGAGACAAAAGAGATAATTTTTATCCTGAAGTATCATATTTTTCCTAGCACTTTCTGCTAGACATGTATCTCCATCCTTATTCTCGAAGATATTATAACACATCGATCTTAATTTGCTTGTTTTATGTTGAAACTTCTATATCAACAAACAAACATGTGATATCGAGATGAGTATACTCACTAGGCCATCAAAAGGAAGAACCGTATTTATCCAAAATGAATTTTCTTTTAACATCAACACCTTTTGCCTTTGTGATTTTTCTTACAGATCAGCTTCATATTTTGGCGTACAATTGGTACGACCACAACTTTTATTTATGCAGCATCTGTCTTTTCATTTTGTCCAACCAACATCATTTCCCATTTTTCTTATATTCGTCCAATAACTCAACTTTCACATCAAGGAATTGAGCTGATCTAGTTAGACGAATTTGATGGTGCATGAGATCTTCATTTATATTTAGCTACAAGGAGAATTTTCATCAAAAGTATAATTTAAAGGCGGAAATTTAAATGCATAATTTAACTGCAGAAATTTAAATGCATAATTTAAAGGTGGAAATTTAAAATAATTGAGGAGGTATCGCCTGCCATAAATTCAAGGAGGAGATAAAATCTTTCACTCTATAAATATCTGATCAATGAGGAAATATTAACATCAACTCTATAAAATATGACCAATGAGGATTGAGGAGGCTTATCCTTCTACTTTGTTAATATAACCAAGAAGGAGGTTTACAACCTTCCATTTCATAAAATGATCTAGGAGGATGTTTAACCTACAACTCCATAACATATGATCTGAGGAGACATAGTCTACCATATGATATGAGGAGACATAATCTATCATATGATCATAATCGTGAAGGCATAGCCTACGTACCATAACGATCGATTCGGAGAAGGCAAAACCTTTCTTTCCGAAACAACACATAAATGGAAAAAGCAGAACCAAAATGCTGAAATAATATATAAATGTGGAAAGCATAGCATATCTTTCCATTAATAATAAATTTAAAATTAACTGATCATAAATAAATTTTACGTTTTCGTTGTAGCAACAGATCTGGAGACGATCGTGCTGATAACTTGTTGAGAACTATAATTTTCATATAGGTGAAAATATGTATTTGTATGTGTGTATACTTGTATATAATATATTACTATGTTATATGTTATATGCGAAGAAACGAGAGTAGAAAAGTGAAAGTCATTCACTTGTATTAGTATCATTATTATTCTCCTTACGAGAATGGATGATCATATACATGTTCGATAAACACGTTTACAAAAATTCATACACGTGTATATTAGACAGGTTCACAACAATGCTGTCTTTTTAAGACTTTTTACTTGCTATCCTAAAAGGTTGCGAGTTTGAATACCAATTATCATAAAATGCCACACAGTTTCAAATATACTAGAGAACTAGACCGCACATGTGGCAAGATAAATCAATTGAAAATTTATAAAATAAGAAATTAATCAATTATTTTAAATCACATTGTTATGCTTTTTGAAATTCCCTAATCCTTTCTATGCAATATTTTTTTAACAGCAAACAATTGGTACGAAACAATATTTTTCAATCATAATAATAAAGACTTATCTTATTATATAAAGTATGGTTTCAAAAATTAGTAATTAACTAGATTTTGTAATGTGGCATTTTATTGTTTTAAGATTTTGACATGTGTCAAATAGAAAAAAAAGATAAATATTATATTTCAGAAAAAAAATCAGAAGCAAAAAGAGAATTATAGAAAAAAAAAGAATTTCAATTCTGAAGCACAAAGGAAAACATAGAAAAATAAATATTGTGTGATTTATTTAAAAGAAAACTAAAGGAAATATACATAATGAAATCTCTAAATTAAAAAGGAAATTGTACAAAATATTCATTGTTCGGTTAATTTAAAAGATAACTATAGAAGTAGATTTATTAATATTTATTAAAAAAGAATAATTCTAAGATAAGATGTCAAGTGAGTCAATCAAATTTTGATATGTAATAATTTTATTTCTTCTCATTAAATCAAAGAGAAATTATAATCAGTTTCTGTCCATAAAGAAAGAAAAAAATATGTTTTATAATTTATAAAATTATAATCAGTTTTCTTTTAAAAAAAAATTGTGGCCAAATTTCAAGGAATTTCGGTTCAATATAATTAGTAATTATTACATTAAAAATTTCTTATAGTTAGCTTTTTCTTAAATAAAAAATTCAGAAAAGGTAAAAAAGAATTAAAAAAATGAGTTTTACTAATACGTAAAAGAAAAAAATTATAAAAATTACTGATTAACATGATCATGATATATGTTAAGTGAGGCAAGTAGATTTTTATGTATAAATTTTTCTTTTGTAATTGAATAAATTAAAATTACAATCAGTTTTCGTTGACAAACAAATAAATATTTGAAATTTTATAATTTCAATAAATATAAAAGACAAAAGAATACTTTAGTTTTACAAATTCATAAAAGAAAACGGAAAAACAAATATCTTATATTATTAAATAAAATTTAATGTTCAAAAGCATTAATAAATATAATCGTAACATGTGTCAAATCTGTCAGTTAAATTTTGGCATATGTAAAAAATCAGTTTAAGGTAAAAATATATAATAATTACTTAACAACAATATTATTCTGTATGATTATGTATGAACAAATTTAAGTTTTAACATAAAACTGTTTTCATTTTAAGGTTTACAAATTTGAAAATTTTCTATATTTAATTCATTAAAATATTTATTAAGTAATATAACATGTTTGTTGGTCAAGAAGTAATATAGTATTTAAAATATACTTTTAGAACCCTTTTGTTTATTTTGAAAAATTGTTTCCACAGGTTTCTCGAATTTCTCAACTAGGAATTATAAAATATAGTTTTTAATACTTTAATGGAAATTTTAATCTAATCTAAAATAAATATGTTATGAGGGTTATCAATTTCAGATTTCAAATATTTTGTTCCACCTGCGTATCACGCGGGTCCTAATCTAGTCTTTAATAAAGTACAATGAATGCTTATAGATTAAATAATGATTCTAATGTAAAAACGAGGTGTGCACAAATATCCATACTCAATAATCGCAGCTCATTCTCAACTACCTTGCCATTCTCGTGTCTGGCGTATAATGTGTGAACCAAGAGCTTTTGAATGTACCTCAGAGCCGGAGTACGTATGTCAAAAGTCTTCATGTATCTTGTCTTGTAATCACTAGTGGCGATAGTCAGCCACAAAGAACGAGGAACCCAATCCAAGAACGAGAAATGTGTCTCTGGCTTATCGCAACGTCTCCATATCTCACTAATCTCCTTAAGCCCCATCTGATAGGCCTTGCCCTTGACCTTGAAGGTGATGGACCCGTGACCATCCTCAACCGCTGGCTCATTGTAAAAGAATGTGACAGCAAGTGTGGATAAGAACTGACATAAGACGTTTTCGTACATGGGGTATTCTACTTCCAAGAGCTTTCCCAACCCCATATCGCCCATATTGATCTGTACATGAACTAAGATATCAAGCCGGCTGAGTATCTCTGAGTCCGGAAATTGTGTATACGTCCAGGAGATTGTCTTGAGTCTCTTGTAAATCTCTGTAGGAGTTGGAGCTTTTCCCTTGGACTGTTGTCTAGCTTTCTATCGCTTTAACTTCCTCCTTTTTTGTGATAATCAGGACCTCTAATCTCGCTGCCACTGCCAATTTAATCCTCTTTATCACACGGAAGAGCGAGTTCCTTGTCTTTTCTTCTTGCTTGTGAAGATTGGCCTGGAGATATTTCATTACCTCTTTGTGATGGATGAGTTTTCTATCTTGTTGTGATTCTAACCATTGTGTGCCTACAATATCACAATCAATGGAAATGTTTTCATCATGACATTAACATCATCACAACATATAAAGAACACATCACCAATATTGTCATCATATTCATTCAACAAGAATAGTTGCTCACTCATTGATTTTACCATTCTAGTGAACAAATGCATCTCAATTGCAACAATCATCAACCATTGACCATCAAAGAATCACCAAATCGTTATCTCAATGCTACACTTACGAAAATTCACCAAAAGTCAAGAAAATAACGTGCTTTTTGAAAAAAATTTGAAGTGAAAGTTATTCAAACTTGTTAAGCTCTTGAATTTAGCATTATCACACTCAATTGCACCCAAAGAAACCACAATCACAAGTTTCCCTCAAAATTTTCGAAATTCCCAAATTCTAATTCCAGAAATCTAAATTACTTACAATTAGGAATGAATTACACATGGGTTTTCATCACTTGGAGGAGCCGGTTCCTTGTCATTTCTTCTTGCTTGTAAAAATTGGCCTTAAGATATCTATACCCGTTTGTGTTGGCTGAGCTTTCGATCTTGTTGTGTTTCTATAACTATTGTGTGCCTACAAAGTCACATTCAGTGGAAATGTTTCAATCATGACAAAAACATCATCACAACATATCAAGAATACATCACCATTATTGTCATTCTATTCATCCGACAAGAACAATTGTTTCACTCATTTATTTTACCATTCTAGTGAGCAAATGCATCTCAATTGGAAACACCCATCAAACATTCACCATCAAAGAATCACCAAATTTTTATCTCAATGCCACACTTACGAAAATTCACCAAAACTCAAGAAACTAACATGCTTTTTGAAATAATTGTGAAGTTAAAGTTATCCAAACTTGTTACTCTTGAATTTAGCATTATCACACTCAATTACACCCAAATAAATCACAATCACAAGTTTCCCTCAAAATTTTCGAAATTCCCAAATTCTATCGAACTCTAATTCCAGAAATCTAAATTACTTACAATTAGGAATGAATTACTCATGGGTTTTCATCACTTGGAGGAGCCGGTTCCTTGTCATTTCTTCTTGCTTGTAAAAATAGGCCTTAAGATATCTATACCCGTTTGTGTTGGCTGAGCTTTCGATCTTGTTGTGTTTCTATAACTATTGTGTGCCTACAAGGTCACATTCAGTGGAAATGTTTCAATCATGACAAAAACATCATCACAACATATCAAGAATACATCACCATTATTGTCATTCTATTCATCCGACAAGAAAAATTGTTTCACTCATTTATTTTACCATTCTAGTGAGAAAATGCATCTCAATTGGAAACACCCATCAAACATTCACCATCAAAGAATCACCAAATTTTTATTTCAATGCCACACTTACGAAAATTCACCAAAACTCAAGAAACTAACATGCTTTTTGAAATAATTATGAAGTTAAAGTTATCCAAACTTGTTACTCTTGAATTTAGCATTATCACACTCGATTACACCCAAAGAAACCTCAATCACAAGTTTCCCCCTAATTTCTTGAAATTCCCAAATTCTCAAGAACCCTAATTCCAAAAATCCTAAATTACTTGCATTTAGGAATGAATTACTTATGGGTTTTCATCACTCGGAGGAACCGGTTCCTTGTCTTCTATTATAACTTGTGAAGATTGGCCTTGAGATATCTCATTACCCTTGTGTGATGGCTGAGCTTCCGATCTTGTTGTGCTTCTAACCATTATGTGCCTACAAGATCACAATCAATGGAAATATTTCAATCATGACATAGACATCATCACAATATATCAACAACACATCACATCTATTGTCATTCTATTCATCCAACAAGAACATTTGCTTCACTCATTGATTTTACCATTCTAGTGAACAAATACATCTCAATTGGCAATAATCATCAACCATTCACCATCAAAGAACCAGAAAATCGTAATCTAAAATGCTTTTTGAAAAACTTGTGAAGTGAAATTTATACAAGTTTGTTAATCTCTTGAATTTAGCATTATCACGTTGAACTATAATCATATCTCACATAATACAAAGATGTATTCGTATTAGTTAGTAAGATTAGTTATGTTGATTTGTATAAGTTAGTTACACATCAATGGTTACAAATGTTTAGATAAAAGTCATGTCTTTCTAAACATAAGTTATGTCTGTTGCTAAAGTATTTAACAGTGTTGTCGAAATGTAAAAACCGAACAACAAGTTTCAGATTCAGTTCTTATTCGGTTTTCTTTCTGAAAAGCAGAACACATTTGTGTTCTCTTCTCTTTCTCTTACTCTGTTGAGAAATCAATATTCTAACATGGTATCAGAGCTTATGTAAATCTTCTAGCCTGTCCAAGCAAATAAAAATAATAAAATCCGCTGCGAGAAGAAGAGAAAGATGGAGATGAGAAATCAGAAAGAAAGAAAGAAAAAAAAAGAAGAAGAAGAAGAAGAAGAGATGGTGACAAGAGAGAGCACCATAAATCTGCATAAGCACATTCACATGCCGTAACTTCAAGAAGAAGGCTCCAAAGGGATGAAGGAGATAAGAAATCTTCTCAAAAGGAAATGGAGACTGTGAAGATGGAGTTTGGAAGGAGAAATCTGAAACTTTTTTCAAAGAAGCACAAAAATTGAAAGACGTGGAGAGGAATTCACGCATGGAAAAAAGGAAAGCGGTTACACAGATAACCAAAAAAGACGTGGTGAAGAAGATTCACACACGAGACGTTGATGGTGATCAAAAAAGACACCAACCAACAAAGGAGAATGCTTACCTCAGAGAAAAATGGAGCAGAATTGGGTTGCAGAGACAACTGAAGAAGACGTGGAGAAGATTCACGCACCGAACGAGATGGAAAACGGTTGCAAAGGTAACTGAAGAAGAAGACGTGAAGAAGTTCACACTCAATTTGGATGATCAAAAGGACATAATAATCAATGAGTTGAAAACTCACCTAAGAGAAGGAGTTGAAGAAAGTTAAAAGGACATCCGACAAAGACATGACAGAAGATCACGTGGAGAAGACGTGACGAAGATCACGGAAAAATATTTGAAGGTGACAAGATCACAGAAAAATATTTGATGGTGACAAGGAATAATCACGGCAGGGAAAGGAAATATCCAAGTGATAACAAGCCAAAGAGAGAAGATCATCAAAGAGGTGTTTCTAGTGCCGGACTTAGAAAAGAATATGTAAGTGTTTCGCAAATGGTATCAAATGGGTATGAAGTCTTGTTTAAAGCCAAACAATGTTTCATAAATGATCCTCAAGGAAGAAGGATACTGAATATTAAGATGAAACATAAGTGTTTTTCATTTAGATGGAAAGAGTTGGACGTAAGTGCTATAACTGCAAGTGAAGAAGAAGTAAACAAGGTCAAGGTTGAAGAAGTAAGGAGGAAGCTTAGAGTCAAACTGAGATATGATTAAGGGGGAGTGTTGAACTATAATCATATCTCACATAAGATAAAAATGTATTCGTATTAGTTAGTAAGATTAGTTATGTGGATTTGTATAAGTTAGTTACACATGAATGGTTACAAATTTTAGATAAAAGTCATGTTTTTCTAAAAATAAGATATGTATGTTGTTAAAGTATTTAACAGTGTTGTCGTAAATGTACAAACCGAACAACAAGTTTCAGATTCAGTTAAAATTAGTTTCAGTTCTTATTCTGTTTTCTTTCTAACAAACAGAACACATTTGTGTTCTCTTCTCTTTCTCTTACTTTGTCGAGAAATCAATATTCTAACATGGTATCTGATGCAGCGTGATCTAGTTCCTGTTTTAAGTTTTTAGAAGTTTTATTTTTATTTTATTTTCCTTTTCTTTTACAGAGATAAGTCGGCTTTAATAGTTTCTTTTTCCTAATTAGATTGGTTTTTGCTTCTTATATATATTGTGACACCTTGGGTTGTAAGGGCACGACTTTATTCATTATCAATCATAGAAGCTTTTTGCTCTTTAAACCATTGTTATCGGCTAGAACACAAGTTCTCGACGATCTCAAGACGTGTGTTTCGTTTGGGTATTCACAGACTAAACGATCGAAACCACAAACCCTATCAATTTACTTACGTGTTCTACATCAGTATCAGAGCTTATGTAAATCTTGGAGCCTATCCAAGCAAAATAAAAATAAGAAAAAATCCGCTGCGAGAAGAAGAGAAAGATGGAGATGAGAAACCGGAAAGAAATAAATCTGCACAAGTACATTCACATGCCGTAACTTCAAGAGGAAGGCTCCAAAAGGATGAAGGAGATAAGAAATCTTCTCAAAAGGAAATGGAGACAATGGATGTGAAGATAGAGTTTGGAATGAGAAATCTGAAACTTTGTTCAAAGAAGCACAAAAAGTGAAAGACGTGGAGAGGAATTCACGCATGGCAAAAAAAGGAAGCGGTTACACAGATAACCAAAAAATACGTGGTGAAGAAGATTCACACACGAGACGTCAAGGAGACGTTGATGGTGATCAAAGAAGACACCAAGCAAGAAAGGAGAATGCTTACCTCAGAGAAAATTGGAGCAGAATTGGGTTGCAGAAACAACTGAAGAAGACGTGGAGAAGATTTACGCACAGAACGAGATGGAAACTGGTTGCAAAGGTAACCGAAGAAGAAGACGTGAAGAAGTTCAAGCTCATTTTGGATGATCAAAAGGACATAAAAAATAATTAATGAGAAGAAAACTCACCTAAGAGAAGGAGTTGAAGAAAGTTACAAGGACATTCGACAAAGACACGACAGAAGATCACGTGGAGAAGACGCGACGAAGATCACAGGAAAATATTTGAAAGTGACAAGAAGTAATCACAGCAGTGAATGGAAATATCCAAGTGATGACAAGCCAAAGAGAGAAGATCATCAAAGAAAGACATCGTCAAGATCAAACACATAATTTATCAGCAAAATTTATCGTCAAGATCAAAGAATTGCCAGCAAAATTCTTTGCTGGCAAAATGGGCTCAAACACATATTCATCAGCAAAATTTCTCGTCAAGATCAAAGAATTGCCATGTTTACAAAGAACACATAATTTAGTCCTCCGCATTTGAAATATTAGTTATAAAATGTTAAGGAACGTGATTTAAAAATTAGCACCAGTGGTAGAATTGTACTCTGCCACGGTATAGACCCGGGTTCCATTCCCGACTGGTGCAATATAGGTTGAGCGATGATGAAAATATCTTGTGCTGTGGTGATGAATCTTCGGATGTTGATATTAACCTCGCATTGACTGAGCTAATCATATGATAATCTTTTTTTGTCAACAACTTTGATATGTTGAAAATAACGCTAAAGGAAAAAGGCAACACAATCTTGCTGAAACTTGAATAAAGATTTCTCAACATATATATCGTGCTTAGTGTTGACATAAATAATCAATACAAAACTTTAGATTCCAAACTACTAAAACGCTAGAGAGATTCCACATACATAAGTTTTAATCTACTTATTATTAGTGATTCTCACCTCAAATACAATAATAAAAAGCTAGCCAAAGTCTCAAGCACTGATGTTTTCGACACTGACGCTTTTATCTACTCTCTTGAATATCCCTGCAATCACCTGTTTGTTTGAAATGCATGAAACACACAATTCGGAAGACGAAAAAAGCTCAAGCTATAATGGGTTTACGAGGCTAGAAAGAAAAAAATACCTTTCCAGGTCCCAATTCATAGCTGCTTTTAAGTCCTTTGGATAAGAGAGTCTTTACTGTTGTCTCCCATTGGACTGGAGATGTCACCTGTGGTTTCAACACTCGAGTCTATGTTTCATCTTTGCGCGCCACAAAAACAAGTAAGACATAAAGCTCTACTGAGTACTTGAATAGTTTACCTGGCGTGCAAGTATCTTCTTGATCGTGTCTGGATCTGCATGAGGCTGTGCATCGACGTTGGAGATCACTGGGATCCTCGGACTTCTGATCTCCGTTGCTGCCAACGCAGTTTCTAATCTCGACACTGCTGGTTCCATGAAACTTGTGTGGAAAGCACCTGCAACAGCTAGACGAACCTACAGAGCCAACCGCCAACAATCATGTTTTCTTGTAGCCTTGAGGAAGACGGCATAGCACAAGACAATGGAACTAGAGAGAGAAGATACCGTCATTCTGGCTTTGAACGACTTAGCTTTAGCTTCAACAACTTCGATTCCCTTAAGACCTCCAGATACTGCGTAATTACCCTGTACCAGACCGCGTTATGGAATGTGAAAATGATTTTATACAAGTGTATAATGCAAAAAGACTCATGGAGGACATATATACCGGACATAAGTAATTTGCGATCTGAACTTTGTCAACTTCATCTACTTCCTGATTTGCTGCATCACACAACTGCTGAACTTTTTCCGAGTCCAACCCTATGATACTAACCATGGCACTCTTAGCAGCATCCGCAGCAGCCTGAAAAGGGGGTTTAATTAAAAACTAAGTGATCAAACAGATGTTCGAAGTTCAAATGGTAAAACAAAGTCACTACAAAGTTCAGCCAAACACAACATCAACCTAGACATTATCAATGAAGAATATACAGAATGATGTTTATAAAATCGTACCTGCATGGCTTCCCCTCTAAGTTTTACAAGCTTTAGCCCATCCTCGAAGCTTGAGAGTAAAAGCAGTAACAGAGAAAAGAAGAGAAATAAGTCAATGGTTCAGGCAAGTAAATGGAACAAAGTTCTTACCATATTATCTGGAATCGCCATCTTTCAGTTTAGGATACTGATAAACTGAAATGACAAACGTTTTTCGAATGACTTATGTACTAACAAACGGATAGACTAAGTCATAACCTAAAAAAGAAGAAGAAGAGTTCCAGCAAAGGCCAGAGCAACTAACCTGAAGGCTCCAGCAAAGGCCAGAGCAGTGTACTCTCCTAAGCTGAGACCACAAGCCACATCGACCGAGTTAATTATATGTTCGCCGTCTTCACGGACACGGAGCAATTCAACTGCTGCTAGACTTGTGACATAAATAGCAGGCTGAGAAAAATGAGAAACCAAAAACTTAAGAGACCATACAAAAATTGTACATACATGAACATCATGATATACTGCATACAGGATTCGGTTCCGCCAAATACAGGTGACAACAAAATTGCAAATATGAGATCCAGAAAAAATCAGGGAACAGCAGGATGTACCTGGCTTATGACCGTAGAATCAAGCTTCTCTTTTGGTCCATTAACACAAATATCAAGAAGATCATACCTGAAAGCCACCATATAGTTTTATTCAATCACTAGATGAAGCAAACAAACAAACAAAAGATTTCGAGCATACACACCCCAAGATATCGTTAGCTTTCTTATACAAATCTACAGCTGCTGCAACACTTTGAGCCTCTTTGCCCATCCCTATTGCTTGAGCTCCCTGAGATACATTCCAAAACCATTAAGACTAGAATTTTCCAGAGAACAGTATAAAACTTATAGTCAGGACTTTACATCACAATTACAATCTGTAAAAATTGTGAAACATGGAGGAGATTTTCAGTGTTGGAATCTAAAGTCTGGGAATTTTTCGAAAATTTCCTAAAATTGAGGCCAAAGCAATATGCTTGATCCACATTTTCTTTCATTGATGTGAAAACCCAGAATTTGATAGTTACTGGGAGAGTACCTGACCTGGGAACAGAAAAGCAGAGGTGGGTTTGTAATCGGCGAACAGAGAGTCGTTGAAAGTAGTCTGAGATCCAACGGAGACGCTCATGGGAACCCTAGATCGGCTGAGATGCTTGATGGCGAATCCGAATGAGAAGGCGTTTCTGGAGGAGGATGAGAGGTTGCTGAGAGATACGGAAGGGAGCAAAGAAGAAGCGGTAGTGGCCATGGTGACGGAGGAGGGAAGGGTGCGCAGGATAAGAGGATGAGCCGGAGGGATGCGTAGGATAATAGTACGCTGAAAAGCTCCTTCCGTTAGGTTGCAAACCAAGTTACTTCAACCTGCAAATAGATCAAACCTTCTCATAAGCAACATCAAACTGCAACTTCGTATTTGATAAAGTCTCAAATCTCAAAAGCAAAAAAAAAAAAAGGAATATGAAAACAATAGTTTAAATTCTCTAAATTCCTGCAAAACAAATTATATATATCATAACAAACAGATACACCACTAACAGTCTAACACCACCATAGGAGTTATAAACTAGGCGTTGCAATTAAGGATTTTATCAACAAGAATCTGCCATTGCTTAAATCTCCGGTCATAGAAAGCTTTCCCTTCAAATGCTTTTCTTATGCATTTCAACCTGAAGATTTAACTCAGTGGGGTGGGATTACGGTTTCTCGCTGCATTAGCTTATTTTCAGAAATATACTCTTTAGCTTGATAGACTCTTTAACTTAATAAGTCAAACAAGTCAGAACTATAGGAGTTATTATTTTCAGAAATATTTCCGACAAATGCTTGATTTAAACATGAAACGAGAACTGGAAGAAAGAATCAAACACTTGTGTATCATGAGACCGGAAGCAATGAACTTTTTTCAAGCCCATAAGTACAAATTGTAACAGCAGCTGTTAAAATGGAATTCAAGACCAACTGATATATATAACAATCCTCTTCTTTCTATAGTAACTCAAGTATTTTCTACAATTGACACACATTACAAAGTAAAGCTTAACTACAATTCTACATTACCCATCTGAAGAAGAAGAAGAAGAAGAAGAAAAGAGAATAATTTCGAGTTTCAGAAGAAAGAGAGAAACAGGAGGAGAAGAGAATAATTTCGACCCTAGAATATAGCCAAGGAGAAGACTGTTGGCTTGTCGCAGAACGATGTGGAAAATCTTGTAATTCTCTGTATTGTAGTCGCTGGAATCTCAAAACCCAGAAACGAAATCACAAAATTAGTGTGTTTTATATCCCCCAAAAGTCGGCCATCGAGAACTCACCTTGGCGTCTCCGTCGACTTTTCACTTCCTCGTTCAATACTAATCTTCTTCTTGGGCCACTTAATTGCTTCCTTATTGTATTTGGGCTTACGTTGCCCATTAAACACTAAAGTTCAGGGCTGAACTTGTTAAACTTTTGTTTTTTCCCCTTTTCAGTATATTAATAGAAAACTTGATTTCAAAAGAAAAAAGGGTTTTCTGCAAAAAAACCCATCACCTTACCCGAATTTGCAACTTAACCCATCACGTTCGGAAAATGCAGGTCAACTCCTCACCACGCAGTCAAACCGCAATATAACCCTCGCCCGTGTATTGATTTTGCAGCCCGTATATAGCCGTGTATTATCAATCAAAACGACGTCGTTTTGATTATTCAAAGAAAAACAAAGAAACGCAAAATCGAGTTTCGAACCCACGACCTCTCAACAAATCCATATGCACAAAAACCACCTTGCTACAACCGTTTTCATTGACATACATATTTATATATAAACAAAAACGGATACACATATACACATATATATAACCCAATCCAAAAACAAAACATATATATAAAAAAAAATCTTTAATTTTATTTTATAAACTTGAATTAAAATTAAATGTACTATATGGCTAAAACATATAGTATAAAATATATAATCTTTAATTTTAATTTATAATTTATTAAAAATAATAAAAATAATTATTTTGTAATTTAAAATTTTAAAATTGTTTATGTTTTAATTTTAAATAAAATTAAAGATACTATATTGCTAAAACATATAGTATAAAGATATAGTATCTTTAATTTTCATTTTTAATTTATAAATAAATATTAAAAATAATATTTCTATAATTTATAGTGTTTCAAAGAAAAAAAAGCTATGTTTATGTGGCTAAAACATTAATCCAAAAAGAAATTAAGGTCATATGATTTAGATTAATATTAATCCACATAGTAATTATTATTGATCTTTAATAATTATTATTATTTACATCATATTATTATTTTTGAAAGATTTTTTTTTTTAAAAAAGATTTTTTTCGTTTTGTTTTGTTTATATATATATATATATGTTTTGTTTTTGGATTGGGTATATATATGTGTATCTGTGTATCCATTTTTGTTATATATAAATATGTATGTGTAATAATACAATGAAAACGGTTGTAGCAAGGTGGTTTTTGTGCATATGGATTTGTTGAGAGGTCGCGGGTTCGAAACTCGATTTTGCGTTTCTTTGTTTTTCTTTGAATAATCAAAACGACGTCGTTTTGATTGATAATACACGGCTATATACGGGCTGCAAAATCAATACACGGGCGAGGGTTATATTGCGGTTTGACTGCGTGGTGAGGAGTTGACCTGCATTTTCCGAACGTGATGGGTTAAGTTGCAAATTCGAGTAAGGTGATGGGTTTTTTTGCAGAAAACCCAAGAAAAAAAAGTCGGCCATCGAAAAGAAAAGAGGGAGTGTTGTGAATAGAATGTATTCTGTGTGTTATTATTGAGAGACTAAATATATATGTTTATAGTGATTACATCAAGGAGAGAAAAGAAATCCTATCTCTAATAGGACTTGAGCCGGTTATGGAGATCCAAACCTCAATGGTTTATAACACTCCTTCTTGGATGACATAACCGGATGTGATGATGATGGGATCTTAGTAATACGCTTGGGGAATGCTGCCTCATTAAAACCTTTCTAAGGAAAACCCAGTGGGACAGAACCTTAGTGAAGGAAAAAGAGTACAACACGTATTACTCCCCCTGAAATGAACATCACTGAAGGTCCTTCAATCGGCGCATGCCGATTTGATGCATAAGCTTCTTGAGCGTGGAGGTTGGAAACGACTTTGTGAAAAGGTCGGCTGAGTTACTTGAGCGAACTTGGAGCACTTGGAGTTCACCAGCCTTCTGTAGGTCGTGAGTGAAAAAAAACTTTGGCAAGATGTGCTTCGTTCGATCTCCTTTGATGTATTCATCCTTCAACTGAGCTATGCATGCGGCATTGTCCTCGTACATGCTGGTCGGTTCTTCTTTCCCTTCTATCATCCCACAATCTCGTCTAATGTGTTGAGTCATTGACCTCAACCAAACACATTATCGGTTGGCCTCATGGATCGCCTATATCTTTGCGTGATTGGACGATGTGGCCGTGAGTGTTTGCTTCATGGATCGCCATGAAATGGCTGTTCCTCCGTAAGTGAAGACATATCCTGTTTGAGATCGACCGTTGTGTGGATCCGAAAGGTAACCTGCATCAGCAAAACCAACTAATCCTTCTTTGTTAAGGTTAGTATAAAATAGACCCATGTCTTTCGTCCCTTTCAGGTAACGAAGTATATGTTTGATCCCATTCCAGTACCTCTGGGTCGGACAAGAACTGAATCTTGAAAGGAGGTTCACAGCAAAGCATATGTCCGGCCTAGTGTGACTAGCCAAGTACATTAACGCTCCTATGGCACTTTGAGACCAAGGACTTCTTCGTCGTCCTTCTTTGGACCAAATGGATCAGTGTCCAATCCAAGGCTTCTCACCATCATTGGGTAAGCCTGGTCCATATTAAATCGCTTGAGTACCTTTTCTGTATATGTCATTTGATACACAAGGATTCCATTATTGATGTACTCAAGTTGTATTCTCAAACAGAACTTAGTCTTTCCTAAGTCTTTCATTTCAAACTCTTTCTTTAGATATTCAACCGTTTGGGAAATTTTCTCAGAGATTCCTAGGTCATCAACATACACCGCGATGATTACGAATCCCTTGTCGAATTTCTTTATGAATATGCATGGACTTATGGGATCGTTCTTATAGCCCTCTTTCACTAAGTACTCGCTTAGTCTATTATTTCAATCCATAGAGCGATTTATTCAGCTTAATACAATGCTGGTCTCGAGAACTTCTTTTATCTTTCAGCTCTATCCCCTCTGGGACTTTCGTATAAATCTATTTATCCAGTGATCCATATGCTGCTTACTATATCAATTTGATTTCTTTCTTATGTGTCCAGACATCATAAACTTTCGAGTTTGTAGCAGCACCCACCACATCTCCTTATAATTTGTTCCTTAGTCTCTGTGAGTATCCAAACTATCTCAAAATGCTTGTAAAACATGAACACTTTAGATCATGTGGTCTCACGATTTTCTTTTCTTCACAGGACTTATCTATCCACTGGTTTAATCATCTGATGACGTTTTCTTATGTGGTCAATACACCTACCACTTTCATAATCCCACATTTCCTTTTATCTTATGCATGCATTCTTTTTCGTGGGTTCTGATCCTCACTTGTTTCTTTATTGTTCAAGTGCTACTATCTTGTACGCATTTTCTTATACATTTGATGTTAACACTCTTATGTAGTTCCTATTTTGATCCAGACATGATTTGATCGATCTGAGATTTCATTATCCAGGACCTTTATTACCTTGCAGCTTGGCGTCCCAAGCTACATGGTTTGGTACCTTAGATGTTCATCTGGCCAGCCTTATATCTCTATGTCTGGATTGGTTTCCTTAATAAACTCGGATTTATATTATGCACCCTTTTCCGAGGTTTCTTATCTTATGTAACTTATTCGTCTATCTTGTATAGACTTCGTAACAACTTGATTGTGTCTCTAAGAGATCAATTTTGTGGTGCTTAAGCTGATATGACTTGGTCATTCTTTTCTTTTCGGGTCAATGTGTCCGGCATCTGATTCTGCTAGCTTTATATGATCTTTGTATTTGGACGTCCTTAAATCTTTTTCTAGTCCGAGGATCTTGCCAAGATAATGATGGTTTAATACCATTTCATTTCTCTTATCAGCTTATTACGTTTCTCCTTATAATGTTGGATATTTGGATTCATTAAACTCATGTAATCCGTGTTCCTTGGCCACTAAATAGATCACCTATATTTGGCTCAAGGTTTCTTTAAAAATTCGTAGGAGAAACATTTCTTACCCAACATATATATTCTCAATCTCCTTATGAGGTTCCATCTTAGATGGCACATATGTATGTGGTGGTTTTATTCAAAATCTCTTAAGATGGTATATGTTTGGCTCATGACCCGTATTCAATCTGAGATGGGAATATCTATGCTACTTTTATGGCCTGATGCATATTGATCTTTATATACATGTAAAACTTGTGATGTCTCCAAGCTGATAGACTTTAGGGTCTAAACCTTATAGGTAATGAATGACCTTTGTTTATAAAATTCGGCCAAGTCTTATTATGATCATCGAATTTGTAGTATAGTCATGGACCACGGGTTTGTCCTCACTCCCCCTCATGAATATACTATAATTTCGTGATGCTTGGGATAATAAATCTAATGAGTTTCCCTTGTGCACATGTAACACAACGTGAGACTCTATGGGATAACTCTTTGTGTCGTTTTCATGATCAATCTTTGCATCAAGTTTTGGACTTGGATGGCTAGTCCAATCATGCCATATAGTGTAAATTTCGTGGGGTATACCAATTGTGGTTACCATGGCTTTTGCCTCTATCATACTGATCTTTGGCATAGACTAGATTAGTAGAGTATAGTCTCGACCATTTTCTTTTAATGTCTTAGGCGATCTTAAGGAACTTTCATTTCCTTTTGCCCGTTGTTTCTATTTGGAAACCATTCTTAAAAATCAATGGGCTTTTTATGGGTGAAAAATTCATATCCTTTAGGCAATGCCTTTTTGGTCGAGATTTTATACTTGCACTTTTGAACTCATATTGTCGTTTATATGAGCAATAAAACATTCATATTATCAAGCAAGAATCAAACAAGATAATAGCAATAAACTCAAAGTAGTTTTAAAAAGTCAAAGCAAAACATGAAAGCAACAAAATAAAATTTTAATGCCTATTTTAAACAATCGGATGTCTCCATGAGATCATCTTTTTCGTAATCCATATGATCATCTTGTCCATGATCGAAGTCTCCTTCCTTATCATGCTGGATCATGTTGGCCTCAGGATTCTTCCTTTAACACTTTCTTGATAACGTTCCACAAGGTGTTTGGGAGTCCTACATGTTTTGGTCCAATGATTATCCATCCCACATCTATGGCAAACTAATTTGGTCGGATCGGACTGATGTCCAAAGTAGTTTTCGTGGCCATGCCCACGGCCACGGCCTCGACCGTGGTTAGAATCGTATCCGCGGCCTTGTCCTCGACCATAGGGGTGGTAATTATTACGGCCACACCCTTGCCTCTTTCCACGTCCACGGCCATTATCCTTTTGATATCTTTGGACATGGTTCGCCTCGGATTCTTTCTTTGTATCCTCGGCCACGTGGGCTTCAGGAAGTTGGGTTGATCTAGGAGGTCTCATTTCGCTGTTTCTCATCAGCAATTCATTGTTTTGCTCCGCGAGCAATAAACATGAGATCAGACTTTCATAAGTCGTGAAGCCTTTCTCACGATATTGTTGTTGTACCAACACATTGCTTTAGTGGAAGGTCGAGTAGGTCTTTTCAAGCATATCCTTCCCTATCACAATCTCGCCACATAGCTTCAATTTTGAAACTATCTTAAACAGGGTCGAGTTGTATTCGTCCACGGACTTAAAGTCCAGGAGCCTTAGGTTTAGCCAATCGTATTTGACCTTAGGCAATATCACCATCTTTTGATGATCATATCTTGCCTTTAATTCCTTCCAGAGATCTAGAGGATCCTTAAGCGTCAAGTACTGATCTTTGAGACTCTCAACAAGATGATGGCGTATAATCATAATCGTCTTATATTTGTTTTGCTCGGACTCATTATTTCCATCAATGATGCATTCACCAAGCCCTTTTGATTTCAGAATGATCTTTGCATCAAGTGCTCATTGTAAATAATTATCTCCTGAGAGATTTAGGGCCGCGAAGTCCAAATTGTTGACTTTCGGCATCTGAAATCATGCATCGATTTTCTCTTAGGCTTTTAGGATTTTTCAACCGATCTCAACATGTGCATTTACATGCGATTTCAAATAAGGCAATTTACAAATTTAATTTATCTCTAACATGCAATTTCTAGGTGATAAAATCAAACAGGAAATTTTCCAATTTCAAAACAAGCAATTTTCCAATTCTATTTAGCAATCGATTTCTATATGCTAAGCAAAAAATGAAATTTTCCAATTTAATCCTATCATGCAAGATCTATGCTCTTAAGATCGATTTTATCAATCAACAAAATTTTAAGGGTCCGATTTTATTAAAACATGAAACCAAGTTCGAATTCAGTTTAATCATGCAATCAACACGTTCAAGTAGAATTAGGGTTTGATATTATCATGCAAAAGTTCAAGTTCGATTTAAGCCAAGCAATCAATCAATCAATTTACAAGAAAATCCGATTTTAGAGTTTTATCTTTGCTTAGGTTCAATTCGATTTTAGGTTCTTAAGAGATCAAATAAGTGGAACAACCAAAATCGGTTTTTAGGTTTTCATATACATTAGGTCCGATTTCGATTTTATAGTGTTCTTGAGTTTTAGGGTTTTGATTATACCTTTGATCTCCGATTTGGGTTGACTGGATATGAACCGGGAGCTAAAGACCTCGGAAAACAAAATATCAGGATCGGATCGGCCTTGATTAATGACGGCGGCGGCGGCGGCGGATCTAGGGTTTAGGGGCCGGCGGCTGCTTCAGGGTTTCTCAGAGCTTTCGTGCTGATAACGTGTTGTGAATAGAATGTATTCTGTGTGTTATTATTGAGAGACCATATTTATAGTGATTACGTCAAGGAGAGAAAAGGAAATAGTCATTTTACTACTTATACATGAAAATGAAAACTTCCACTAATCCTAATCCTGTCTGGAAAAGGAAATCATATCTCTAATATGACTTGAACCGGTTATGGAGATCCAAACCTCAATGGTTTATAACAGGGAGAGATTTGTCGTCGGGAAGAAAGGAGAAAGAGATAGAATAGAGTTTTGTTTTTAAGTTAGAAAGACTTAAAATGGCGTAGTTTTAGCTTAGATCTAAGTTGAAAAAAAAAACCTTTGGGTACCTGAAACCAAACAAGACAAAACTCCAAAAATAGAAAACAAAAAGAATCCACCCATCTAAAATCCGCGAGATTTTTTTTCTAAATGGGCGGGTTTTGGGTTTAGAATTACACTCGGGTTTCAGTTACCTAATGGGTAATTTCTCAACATTAACATCTCTATATTATATGGTTAATAAACTTAATCAAATATATAAAAAACACATAGGGAAAACGACCTATTTCCACCTCGGAACTATCATATAGTAACAGATCCACACAAAGTTTCACCCTCATCCGATATCTCCATAGTCTCATAGTTCGAAACTTTTTTCTCCACAGATACATAGTTCGAAACCTATTATTCCACAATTACTGATTTTAATGGTTTACAACATAAACCGAGCAACGAAAAACGTAAACGGTAAACCGAACCGAATTAAAGATCTGCCCCCACTCGCTTTATCCGATCCATTGACCCATTTGGGAATTTGAGAATCCGAGACTTCTTCTTCTTCCCCAATGACTAATCTCATGTTCTTGATTAACGCGATTAAGCTTAACGTTACCGAAAAGTTTGCAGAAGCAAATAGATAATCAATTTCTGCGAGACATAAACAACTAAAATGACGAAACAGATAAAGCGTTTTCATTCGATTCAAATCAATTAGGGCATCCAATGGTAGTAACCCCTCATGGGTGTAACAGGTCACGCCGGAGACGGTTAAAAATCCTCCTTTGCTTGTGGGTTTGTCGGTGATTGTCGCGGTGACATCGAATCAGACGCAATTCAAGAAACAAGCAATTCGAAACAGAGCAGAGAGTGAGAAATTGAGTAGAGAGGTTTTTGTAAGTGTAGAGGACAAACGAAGATCGGAGGATGGGGATTAAGTGGGTTTAGGGATTTGGGGACTTTGGATTAGGAGGCAGGGTTTGACCGATTTTTAAATCTGCCATTTTCGATGAATAATGAAAGCTTCCTTGGAATCCCAAACGCCAATGTCTTACCCAAATACCAAAATCACAAAGTTCCAATCTGTTAAAAGAACTTTGTTAAACAAAAATCCCATCTTTGATCCTAGCTTCGAGATCACGATCGACTCTCAAGCAAGAGAGAAAAACGGATAAAGATAGAAAAAAATCAATGGGAAAGAGAGAATTATTTTGCCCTTTTTATCGAATCCCAATTTTATGCTATATGAAAAAGATAAAAAATCTCTTCTTTCTGGGTTTTATTTTCTTTGTCAACAATGTTTAAGCTTGCAAAAAAGCATATAGGATTCTAATAACGTGAATTTGGGAATTGAGATTTAGGATTTAGAGGAATCAACACAAGGATTCGGGAAGAAGAGATTCGGGAAGATTATTTGGGGGAATCAGGATTTAGGGTTCTAAGAATTTTGGAATTTTTTTTATTTGGTTTTAATTTGTAGGTTTTTTTATTTGGTTTACCCATTTATTCGGATCCTAATCGGATCCTAATTCGGTCTAATCTGGTCTAGTCTCTTTTGTTGTTGGTTACCATTACCCCCGAAAAACAGTAAACCGCGATTGATTACGGTTTGTGTAGATTTCAGTTTCGATCTTTATTATTGTGGAGCAATATGTTTCGAACTATGTATCTGTGGAGAAAAAAGTTTCGAACTATGAGACTATGGAGATATCGGATGAGGGTGAAACTTTGTGTGGATCTGTTACTATATGATAGTTCCGAGGTGGAAATATGTCGTTTTCCCAAACACATAATAAACAATATTTAACAATATGAACAAGTTTTGTTCCCTCCGTAACAAATTAGAGAAAGCAGACATCAACAAAAAAACATAATCGAAACTCTCAACACAGACTGTGGACACTGAAATAACCAGCAACAAGGAGTGGATTCACTAGAGAAAGTATAGCAATAATTAGAGATTTCCCCAACCTAAGTAGCTGTCACACATGATGAATCAAGCGACTACTACTTTACGAATCACTAATTGCAGAGACCTCAAAAAGATACAGGCTTTTCGTCGGCGAGCAATGAACCCTACATAAGTACCCAAATATCGACGAACATCATTCTCTACTATACCAAGTACCAGCTAAGAAAGAAAGCAATCCTATTCCCAATCACACTATCCAGAATTTTGACGAAAGCTAAACACATAAGAAAAAACGAACAAAAACCAGTGATTGATGTCACAAAGAACCCAGAAAACAATTTGAACCAGCAATCAATTCTATATAATCTGAAACCAAGACAAAAAATTATCTTCAAGTCGACAACACATACCTTCGAGCTCGATCTTAAGCGACAAGTGAAGTGAAGAAAATCAGAGCCGACAAAGGAGAAGAAAGCATTTTAGGTTTGGACTTTTGAGTCAAAAAAAGTAGAGCAAAACGACGTAGTTCAAAGCTATGTTTCAATTAAAAAAACCCTTAGGGTACCCGAAACCCAGTAGAGTAAACCCGAATGGGTAATGATAAAATAATACTTGCCCATATTTTACCCACGATATTTTATGTCAAATGGGCTGGTTTTGGGTTCTAAAAATTGCCCAAGTTTAGGGTACCCTAAAGGTAAAAGTCCATCTTTAACATCCCTAATCACCACAATCTAGATACTCTAGCGCCGAAAGTGATCAAGATGGGGGAATCGATCTAGATAAACAAAGCATGAGAGCATCAAGCACACATTATGGAGCTACCTCGTACAAAAAAAAGCAACAGGATTCTACAAAACAACTATCTCGAGAAACCAAAACTTGAAATCGCACAGGAAATGGACACTCATCCATTTCTCAGAAGACGAGTACCACGAAAGAATATAATAGAGGTGGTTAACAGAAAATTAGCAAGAGCAAGTTGAATCGGAAACAGAAGGTTTGTTTTTTTCAATAACCATGTGAGAATAAAAAGAAAGAGAAAGTCTTGAAGATCAAAACTTGTTACAGCACAGAAAAGTTTCCAACTTTTTTTCTTCTAATCGGTTCATCCATCTGTCTCAATCAATGGAAGAAAAAACCCACCACAAAACCAGAATCTATATCAATACGAGATCATACATGGATCAACAACAATGTGCAGAAAACCCTAAACTGAAATGAAAGCAGAGTGAGAACGAGCAGAGATGAAGAAGATGGGATTTACCGAAAGAGTGATACTGCTAAATTGATTCACTCAAAATACTGAATAATACGTCTTATTGAAACCCGTAATCCAATGTTCTGAAGCAAACACCGATTACAAAAGATCACGGTAACAACTCCGGTGAGGAGCGTTCCGATCAACACAGAAGAAAACGACAAACAACGATAACAAACTTTTGGATAAAATGAAACAAACTTTATTCCTCTCTTTTATTAGCTCGTGACGTTGACCCTTTGACGAAGCCCAATCTCAAACGACGAGGCCCAAACGACAAAGCCCACCTCATTTGATTATTTGTATCAAATCCTCCGCCAAAGATAAACCTTGTCCTCAAGGTTTGAATTCTGGAAAACGCTTGAGAAGATCAAAGAGATACTCCCAAGTTGCTTCCTCTTCAGGTTGATTGACCGATTAAGACCATTGTTGCAGCTTTGTCCTGGCGTTTCACCATCTTTCTTCCCAAAACTGCTTCCGACATTTTGATGAAAACGTCATAAGGCAGAACCGGCAAAGCTGTTGTCGTGATTACCTGACTCACTACTTCCTTTAAATGAGAGACATGGAAGACCGGGTGAATCAGTGATGTAGCTAGAAGCTGCAGCTTATAAGCAACAGTACCATAGCGATCCAAAACCTTGTATGGACCATAGTACTTTGGAGCTAGCTTCTGATTGGATCGCTTGACCACAGAACTCTGGCGATAAGGTTGGAGTTTCACATACACCCAAGAACCAATCTCCAACGAGCGCTCAGTGCGATGTTGATCTGCCAATTGTTTCATACGATGCTGAGCTCTGAGGAGATGAAATTGCAATAGAAGAATCACCTTAGCTCGGTCATCCAAGGTCCTTGCCACTACAGCAACTTTCGACTCGCTTGGAAGATAGGGTAAGTGTTGTGGAGGAGGCTGACCATAAACAGCTTCATAAGGAGTCATCTGAGTAGCTGTGTGAAAATTGGTATTGTACCAAAATTCTGCCAAGGGAAGCCTATTGCACCATAAATGGGGCCTGTCACTACACATACAGAGCACAAGTCTCCAAACATCTGTTCACAACCTCTGTTTGACTGTCGCTTTGAGGATGGTAAGCACTAAAGTAACTCAAAGCAATGCCTTGTAAAGTAAACAGCTCCTTCCAGAAGTCACTCAAGAAAACGGTATCTCGATCACTCACTATGGACTCAGGAAAACCGTGGGGCTTGAATACATTATCGAGAAAAGCATGTGCCACTGAAGCAGCTGTGTACGGATGATCTAATGCGATGAAGTGTGAAGCTTTGCTCAACCGATCAACCACCACGAAAATGACAGATTTTCCCTTAGACACAGGTAGACCTTCTATGAAATCCATAGAGATATCAGTTCAGATCGATGTAGGAATAGGTAATGGACTGAGTAACCCTGGAGATGCCACCGTATCGTACTTGCATGTTTGACAGACGCTGAAACGACAGATGAAGTACTGTACCAAAAATGTCCTTCTTTGTCAATGTCGTAAGGGGAAAACGATAGCACCAAAGTTCTTAATAAAACGCCTATAGTATCCCACCAAACCGAGGAAACCCCGAAGCTATTTCAGGTTTTGGGGAACGGGCCAGTTCTATACGGCTAAAACCTTAGCTGGATCAGTAGACACACTCGAGCCTTGAATGAAGTGACCGAGATACTCTACCCGCGTAGTAAGAAACGAGCACTTGCTCTGTTTGGCAAAGAGCTTGTGGGTGCACATCAACTCAAAAACTAGACATAAATGAGTGATGTGTTCCGCGTCTGAAGCATTGTAAATCAGTATGTCATCAAAGAAGTGCATCATCACGTATGACGCTTCTGTCCTCTGTGAACAAGTGCATCATCACGTATGACGCTTCTGTCCGTGGAATTCGCAAACGTGCTCAGGAGGCTCGGTTGGTAAGGAGGAAACTTGACGAACTAGAGGTGTCGAGTTCGCGTCAGGTCAAATCGCTCGAGAGGGAGCTTGTTTCGCTGCGCACGGAAAAGGTCGAGGCGTTGCAGTTCAAGATCCGCCAAGAGGCCAAGGATGCGCGTCATGCCAAGGAATTACAGACTTTTAAGGATCAGCTGACCAATGTGAAGGCTGCGCGCAGCTCGAAGGTGCAGCGGGCTTACGCGGACGGCCGCAAAGCTTCCGTCGCGAAATTCCGCGACTTCCTGAACGAGCTGAAGGAAAATCTTGGATCTTTATCTGAAGCAAGAACCCAGGAAGTGGACTTGGCTCAGGTAATGAGTAACCTCGAGCTCGTCGCGTTGCTTCAGGGGATTGATCCTCCTAGCTTGGATGAGGAGAAGGTGAACTTGTCCACGTGGAAAGATGAGTTCGATGGGTTCAAAGCTCGGTTTGATGATGTGATCGCTCAGATTCGAGGGAAGATCGACTCTCAACTGGACCCAGTTTCCAGAGGTGATAATGTTTCGATACTCGAGGCGGGCTCAGTCGAGGAGGAGGCTACTTCTCTCGGAGTAGTCGATCTAGCGGGATCAAACGAGTTTATTTCTGGGATTTCGGATATTGCTGTTGTCAGGGCGCTAGGTCCAGATCCTTGACCTTATAGTGGTTTTTGTTTCTAGTTTTTTCGAGTTTTTGGCAGCTTTGGGCTTTCGTTTATGGATTTATGTTATGTACGGCCTGATTTTTGGTCTGGACCGGTTTTCTTTTTGAGATTTTAATAAGATAAAATTTTGAGATTTGCGGCTTGCCATACGGTTATTTTTCGTGTAGAGATCTCGGTTGGATGACTATGGGCGGTTGGATCTAGTGCGAGACAAACCCAGCCGGTCTAGGCACCAAGCCTTGGCGGGCGGCTGGTCCTGGACCGGGACAAGGTCAGGCACCATGCTGTCTTGCTTTAAGGAGTGGGCAGCTGGCCTTATGGGTGGCTGGCCCATCCCTTTAAGAAGATAGGGCGGCCGGCCCGTCCTTTTAAGGAGACCGGGTGGGTGGCCCACCCTCCTAAGGAGATTGGGCGGGCGGCCCACCCATCTAAGGAGATTGGGTGGCTGGCCCTCTTCTCAATGACTTGGTTCGTTTGCTTGTTTTGGTTTAAGTCGGGTTGATCGGGGCGCTGTACCGGGCGCCCAGGTCCAAGTGTTCGGGAGAAGTTCCCTTCGTGCTATTCGAGCAGCGAAGTTAGTTGCTGGGTTTAGAGTATGGTTTGGCTGCTAGTTTTATTTACGCCAAGGGGCGGTTTTTCGAAATTATGAAGTTTTGTCGTGCCTGGTGATGGGTGATATTGTTCGAGGGAAGTCCCGTTCAGATTCCGGATGGGCTTCAAGATCCTAAGTCTCGATGTTCACCCTCTCGATTTTTCATGAAAATTTGGGGAGTATGCGTATACGGACCCACTCCCCCCTTAAAAATTATAAAAGAAAAATAGCTGAACTCGTCAGAAGGCGAGCTGCCTACGTACCCTGAATGTGGGGATCAAGCCAGTTCGTAGTTTTATTTTACAACGTGTAGTGGTAATACTTCTTAAGGTGTATCGCGTTCCATGTTCTTGGAATTGGCTTTTCTTCTTTGTTTTCCAGCTCGTAGGCTCCCGGGCGGACCACCTTCATTACTTTGTACGGTCCTTCCCATTTCGCGCCTAGCTTTACTCCATTTGGTTCTGCGGTTTTCTGGAAGACTTTGCGGAGGACGAGGTCTCCTTCCTTGAATTTACGGCTTCGCACGTTCGAGTTGTAATACTTGGCCGCCGCTTGCTGGTAGTTTTGAACGCGGACGAGCGCTTGATCCCGTCTTTCGTTTATCAGGTCCAGTTCGTCTAGCATCATCAGATGGTTGAGGCCTTCCTGTCCGGGCAAGAGTCTCCGTTTGACGCCGGGAAAATCTACTTCCAATGGTATAACGCATTCAGCACCGTAGACCAGTGCGAACGGTGTTTCTCCGGTTGCTCGCCTTGGAGTTGTCCGGTGGGACCAGAGGACTCCTTCGAGCTCGTCCGCCCATCGTACTTTCTTTTCTCCGAGATGTTTCTTGAGTCCGTCAACGATAGTCTTATTGGCTGCTTCGGCCTGGCCATTACCCTGCGGATAACGTGGCGTTGACTTGCTCAGACGTATCTTCCACTTCTCGCAAAATTCTTCGAAGCGGGCGGAAATGAATTGAGAACCGTTCTCGGTAACGATCTCGTAAGGGATTCCGTGCCGGCATATGATGTTTTTCCACACGAAATGTTCTACTTGGGCGTCCTTGATACTCGCATAAGAATCCGCTTCGACCCACTTCGAGAAGTAGTCCGTCAGGACGAGTAGGAATCTCTTCTGCTCTGAGTTATGCATTGGTCCCACAATGTCCATCGACCACCTCATGAATGGGTACGGTGCTGAGATTGACGAGAGCAATTCTGCGGGCTGATGGATCACTGGTGCGTGTCTCTGGTATTTCTCGCACTTGAGGGAGAACTTCTCACAAACTTTTATCATGGTCGGCCAATAGTGACCGTGCCGCTTGATTTTGAATGCGAGGGCTCTCCCTCCGGAATGATTTCCGCACGATCGGCTATGGAATTCTTCCATAATTCGTCTTGCTTCTTCTTTTTCCACGCAGACCATTAACGGTCCGGAAATCCTCCATTTGTAGATATTACCGTCGAGGAGGACGAAGCGAGCTGCTTGGGCCCTTAGCTTTCGTGCTGCCCACTTGTCCGCGGGGACTTCCCCATCCATGATGTACGCTCGTATCGGGGCCATCCATTCGCGATCGCAGCCATACTCTTCCGTCGGGCCAGTTGCTAACTCTAATTCTGAAGGTTCTTCCTCCTCTTCACCTTCCGGTTGTTGTATAAGGTTGGCAACTTGTGGCGGGTCGATGCTTGGCTGTTCTATGAATTCGACGGAGATGATTCGTTTTTCTCCAGGAGCGGATGTCGATGCTAGGGCTGCCAACGCGTCAGCCGGAGCGTTTTCCCCTCGTGGAATTCTGGTAAGCTCGAACTTTTCGAATCGCTTCGCGAGGTCCTTGACGATCCTTAGGTAGACCTCCATTCGATCGTCCCTTGCTTCGTAATCTCCGCTGAATTGGCTTGCCACCAACAGGGAATCGCAAAATGCTTGGAGGTTCTAGATTATGAGCCCGAGGGCGAGTCTCAGACCAGCGATTAATGCTTCGTACTCTGCTTCATTGTTAGAGGCGTTGAAGAGTAATCGGAATGACTGCTCCAGGATTTCCCAGGTAGGTGATGTTAAACACACTCCTACTCCGGAGCCTTGCCTTGAAGACGATCCTTCTACGTGAAGAGTCCAGACCGAGTCGAGGGTCGGCTCGCTGACGCCTGCGATCGGGAGTTCGATCAATACTTGAGATTTGGCGCATGTTCTGCTCCGGTATTCGATATCGTACTCGCTCAACTCCACCGCCCATTTAGCCAACTGTCCCGACTGACTGGGACTATGAAGGATCGTTCTGAGCGGGAAGGTGGTGAGTATAATGATCGTGTGTGATTGGAAATAGGGCCGTAACTTTCGGGCGGACATCACTACCACTAAGCCTTCTCCATCAATGGATATCGCGTTTCGGCATCCGCCAGGGTTTGGCTCACATAAAAGATCGGCTTCTGTTCCTCGCGATCTTCTCTGATCAGCACTCTGCTTACTACCGTGGACGATACCGCTGTGTATAAGAATAACGGCTCTCCTTCGACCGGTTTTGAAAGTACAGGCGGGCTTGCCAGGTATTTCTTTAGTTCTTGGAATGCCTGTTCGCACTTCTCTGTCCACTCAAACTTTTTGTTTCCCCTGAGTGTGTCGTAGAAAGGAAAACATTTGTTCGTTGACCTCGAGATGAACCGGCTCAGCGCCGCAACTCGCCCGGTTAGTCTTTGGATCTCTCTTTTAGTTTTTGGCGATGCCATCTCAATTAATGCATTGATTTGCTTCTGGTTTGCTTCAATCCCTCGGTGAGTCACTAGGTACCCGAGGAACTCGCCTGATGCCACTCCGAATCTGCACTTCGCCGGGTTTAACTTCATGTTATGTCAGTTAAGTTGTTCGAAGCATTCCCGCAAATGCCTTACGTGATCCATCTTCTCCAGGGATTTGACCAGCATGTCGTCGATGTAGACCTCCATCGTTTTCCCGAGTTGTTCAGCGAACATTTTGTTGACGAACCTCTGGTACGTCGCGCCGGCATTCCTCAACCCGGATGGCATCACCTTGTACCAATAAATCCCTCGGTCTATGATGAATGCGGTTTTGTCTCGGTCATCGGGGTTCATCATGATCTGATTATACCCAGAGAACGCATCCATGAATAACAGCAGCTTGTTCCCGGCTGTTGCTTCGACCAGCCGATCGATGTGCGGCAGCGGAAAGCTGTCCTTCGGGCATGCTTTGTTCAGGTCTGTGAAGTCGACGCAGACTCGCCATTTTCCATTCTTTTTTTTCACTACCACCGGATTGGCCAGCCAGTCAGGATACTTTACCTCCATGATAGATCCGACTTTGAGCAATCTTTCTACTTCGTCGTTTACGGCTTGGGCGCGCTCCGGTCCGAGTTTTCGTCTTTTTTGCTTCACCGGTTTGAATGTTGGATCCACATTGAGTTCATGGCTCGTAATGCCGATGTCGATCCCGGGCATGTCCTCCGCCGCCCACGCGAATGACCCTGCGTTCTGCTTTAACAGGGCGATCAACTCCGACTTAATCGGTTCTTCTAAATTTGGTCCGATCTCCGTGCATCGCTCTGGGTTTGTTTCGTCTATGTTCACTGAAACCACTGGCTCGCACGGGGGATCTTTCTCCGTGTTCCGGGCTTCCTCGATCTGCAACTTCTGTTCGAGTTTCCCGAGTTGTCGTTCTTCGTTCCCCTTATCGGGTTTCGTCTGGTGATGTGAGTCCGTCACCGGTTTCCTCAACTTATGCTCCGATAGGAAACAGGCTCGAAAATCTCTTTGGCGTCCCCAGATCGTTTCCACTCCAGTCGGCGTCGGAAACTTTAGGCAAAGGTGGTAGGTTGACGGGACAGCCTTCATCGCGTTTAACCAAGGCGTTCCTACGATCGCGTCACAGATTCGTAGGCAATCAATCACCGAGAATTTCGTGTCCTTAACCACTCCTTTCGCATCTACGGGGAGTTGGATCGTCCCCACCGTCATTGTAGTTCTTCCGGAGAAACCAGTTAACGGCTTCGGATGGGTTATGAGATGCTGAGTCCCAATGTTCATCCACCGAATGGTTTCAAGGAATATGACGTTCACCGTTCCTCCTATATCGACTAGGACCCTCGGTATCTCGTGGCCTCCGATCAGAAGATTGATTACGAGCAGATCGTTGTGTGGATGGTCGATTTTGGCGGCTTCTCCTTCTCGGAAAGTCATCGTCTGGCCGCAGCTGGCACCCACGGTGCTCCAGTCCATCGCTTCTTCGGTCATGATCTTCCTTCTCGTGTCCTCTCGTTCTTTGGGTTAAGAATATTTCTCGTCCCCACAGACAGCGCCAAACTGTGAGAGCTGAAACTCACACTGCAAAACTTATAATTTATGGGGGATAAAAATTCTATTTTAAAAGAATTAAATGACCGAAAATGCGAAAAAAATATTTTATTGATATTTTTCCGAAAAGTACAAGAATAATTAGCAAAAGCTGAAAAGTCTTATATTGCTAAAGCTCTTAATACTCGGATTTTTGATAATATGAACCTAGTACAAGCGTCGATATTTATACTAAGAGACCTAAGGTGCCTAAACTCCTTCTGGGCGATGTGGGACTTTGTTCCTTCCTTCCAGCCGCAGACCTAGTATTTTGGGCCCGAAATCCGGCCCGAAATCTTCAAAAATCTACCTGCATGTCCTGACCCAAGTCTAGCCCGCCTTTTACTATTTTTTATTTACTTTTTAATGAACAGTAATCGATGAGTAATAATGAGATAATTGTCAAGAAGTGTACTATTGGACATGTGCTTTTCAGGTTGAAGACTTTTGTGCATAGATGCACTTCTACTCACACAAACTTCTCTTTTATTCCACTTATACCCCTAGTCTTTTAACTTCACTAACCAAAGCTACCAATTCTTAACCTGTTTTCATTTTCACCTTTTTCGTTGAGAGAGAGATAGTTGGAAGAGAGAGAAAGAGAGAAGGAGGTTTTGAGAGAGAGAGAGAGAAGAGGAGGAGGAGGTTTTGGATCTTAATCATCAAATCATGAACAAACAGAGATTTTCATGAAGTTGAGCTAGATGAAGAAAGAGGAAAGAGAAAAATAAGAAGAAGAAAGAAGCAGAAGAAGAATAAAGAGAAGAAGAAGAAGAAGAAGAAGAAGAATAAAGAGAAAAAGAAGAAGAACAGAATAGATAGATTGACGCAAAGAGAGGAGAGGCAACAAGTAAACCTTCGTGGAAGAGAGAGATCGGAAGAAGACAAAGAAAACGATTCGCAGAGGAATGCGGTGTGAAGTGGACGTGTACGTACGTGGACTGCAACGTGAAGTGGATGTCCAACCAAATCTGAAAGGTCTTCTGTTGTTCATATCTTTTGTTAGTGTTCTTCGTATACCTTACTCGTCCACAATGGTACACCCACTCGTAGTCTGCTTCACACATACACACAGACATACATGTACGTCCATGTAGACCACTCATATTCTCCTTCACCTTCCATCCACATCTCTATTTTTCTCATACGCAGTACGACTTCCCCGTGGTCTCAACATATGTTCGCACATAAATGGTATCATGTCTGTCCACGTGTTCTGCTGCACCCATCCACGAAAAGTGATAAGTCGCCGAGTAATACAAACCAGTATTTTTTTTTTTTCAACTTTTTATGGACAATTAAAATTGACAAACCCTCAATTATTTGCTTTCCAACTCTCATTTAATGGTCTCACCAACCTTTACACGGTTCCCAAACCAATGAAAAAAGTAACTAACTAAATCACCAAAATGTAACTATTTCTCCTTGGTTTCTTGTTAATAGGGGGCTTTTCGGGAAATCACTCATAAGAAGTCCACCAAGCAACAAAAGTCACTAAAAATGAAAGCCAAACACTAAAAGTCCCCTATTGAGTAAAGCTCTCAGTAATAATCTACGAATAGTAAACCAGATCTCAATTGGGTTTTAACCGATTTTTCGGTTAACTTTTCCTCGGGATGAACAGTTCTTTAAGTTTTTTTCCGCGTAAATGGCGTTCCGAACGTTGTACGACTTTTGAGACCGAGCCGCCCGTTTTTTCCTCAAATTTCCAGCCGCCGGTTTTAGTGCTGATGTTCAGCTGCCGGTTTCCGTCTTGTACGTTCGGGCGGCTGGCCAATGACCGTGGGCGGCCGGGAAATGATCGTGGGTACTCTAGGACTAGAACATGCAGAGGCTCAGTCTTAGGATTGTTTTTAGCTAGGAGAGGTGCTCGAAAGAAGGACGATGGGATGATCGGGCGGCCGACCCGTGCTCGGGGTGAATGTGAGCCGCCCATCATTGATGGAAGGAGGTTGGGCGGCCGACCCATGCTCGGGACAAGAGCGAGCCGCCCGTTTCCGATGCAGGGGTGAATGGGTGGCTGGCTCGTATCCAGGATGGTGTGAGCCGCCCATCGGTGATGGAGGAAGGTTGGGCGGCCGACCCATGCTCGGGACAAGAGCGAGCCGCTCGTTACCGATGCAGGGGTGAATGGGCGGCTGGTTCGTATCTGGGATGGAGTGAGCCGCCATCAGTGATGGAGGAAGGTTGGGCGGCCGACCCATGCTCGGGACAAGAGCGAGCCGCCCGTCACTGATGCAAGGATGAATAGGCGGCTGGCTCGTATCCGGAATGGAGTGAGCCGCCTATCAGTGATGGAGGAAGGTTGGGCGGCCGACCCATACTCGGGACAAGAGCGAGCCGCCCGTCACTGATGAAAGGATGAATGGGCAGCTGGCTCATGTGTGGAGCATGGGCGGTTGGCCTTGATATCAAGGATGCCGTTCGTTCGTTCTTCATCTTGAATCCTCGTTTTATCAATCTCGGAGGAGGGGATTTTGACCCCAACACAAATCTCACTTAGACACTTACACATTATTAATAAACTAATTTTTTTGGGGACAAATATATAAAAACCTACAGCCAAAAAACGCAGTCGTACAAGGTTGCACACATTATCTTTTCTTCATAATCAGTAATCTTCATATAGCAAATGTATAATACACAGTTACACACTCAAATCAGCTTGGTACAGAAAAGGTTCCACACGGAGAAACGTGAAAGAAAATAGTTATTTATTTACGAGGAGAGATAATGAATAGTTCTCTGAGAATACTTTAGGTTCACGAGAAATACTTAGATTCACCCTTCGGGTGAATCTCTAAATACACATCCTATTTAAAAACCAATCAAATTGCCACATCATTATTTCCAAAACAAATAAATTAATAGAATTAAATCAAAATAAAAATAAAAAATAGTTTAGGATTTTAAGTTTTAGCCTTAGAATTTAATATTTTGGGACAAAACTTAGGTTCACCCTCTGGGTTAATCTAAGAATTCACTTCACATTCCATAACCAATGAAACTGATACGTCATATTAGAATTAAAATAAAACTAAACAAATTCAAAATAAATAAAAATTTAATTATTGGCAAAACAAATAAATTAATAGTATTAAAATAAATAAAAACAAAAACTAATTTAGGGTTTAGAGTTTTGGGTTTATGGTTTCGTTTAGGGTTTAGTATTTTGGGTTTAGGGTTTAGGATTTAGGTTTTAATGTTTTAGGTTTAGGGTTTAGTGCTTTGGAATTAGGGTTTACTGTTTTGGGTTTAGGGTTTAGTATTTAGGGTTTAGAGTTTAGTTTTTAATGTTTTGGGTTTAGAGTTTAGTATTTTGGGTTTCAGGATTAGGGTTATTGGTTTAGGAATTTAAATACTAAACCCTAAAGCCAAAATACTAAACCCTAAACCCAAAACATTAAAAACCTAAAACCTAAACCCTAAATCCTAAACCCTAAGCCCGAAATACTGATCCCTAAATTCAAAAAAATAAACACTAAACCCTAAAACCAAAACGCAGCTTCAATAAGATTCGTAGTCTGTTATTCTTTTGGAAACAAATAATCAAAGATTCTTCATACCTGCCAAAAATTCAAAAAAAAAATTCTCATGTTAAGCTTAACCATTCGGTTCTCAACATTCCAATGATAGAAAATTGAGAAATTATATGTATGCAATACGTACTCTGTATACCTGATTGGCTTCATCTTCTTTATCTTCTTAGGGAGCTTTGACTGAACGACACCAACATCACCGAGAGTACCAAAAGAGCGGCACAGTCTTCTTTCAGCTCTGGTGTGGACTTTGTGTAGTATGTGTTGGCTCTATTGAAGATCGTTGAGTAGAAGAAAAAAAAGTAGAAAAAAGATACAGTTAAAACGTGCCACAGGGAATCATCAAAACTGATAATATGTTGCTTTAAAACATATGGGGCGGCTGATGCATTCCTTTTCGCGCTCAATAGCATCTGCTTCTTCCTCCTCTTCTTTGTCTTCGGCAGCAGAAGCTTCAAACTTTGCAAAGTCAACCCACACCTTGTAGTGCTTTGTACGCTCCAAGAGTCTCTCATATAAAGCCCGTGTCCTCTCTAATTCCCCTTCTTGATACAATCATGGATGGCATCAATCATGGGAAGATGGAACCAGAGTCAACAACTATGAAGAAGCTGGAAGCAGAGGAGATTACAACTCGTTTTAAGGAAGCTATTGGTCAGATTCCGGAAGGCTTACACGAATCAGGAATCTATTGGTCTCATTCTGGAAGGCCTACCCAAGTTTGGAAGCTGATGCTCACATTCAGCAAGTACTACATGAACGTGTGTGGTGTCAACCAAGTCAACATCTCTGATTCAGATCAAGTCCAAGGAACTCAGCAAATGGGCAAGCAATCCACTTGTACTCTTTTTTCCCTTCCTTTGGTTTTGTCCCAATGGGTTTTTCAAAGAAGGTTTTTAATGAGGCAATTGGATTACTTCCAAATCACCCATTTGTTGATCATGAACCCAATTCTGGAAGCTACTGTTCGGATTCAAGAAGATCTTCACAAGTACCGGATTCAGGAAGGAAGTGTTCGGATTCAGGAAGGCATTCCCAAACTCGACTTTTTAGGAAGCATGATCAAGGTTTTGGGAACCCCTTCCTAACGACGGACCAAATTCACCATCGAGAGGAAATCAGAAGCTCAAGGGTTTCACGACTAATCAAACCTTGTGGAGTCAAAGAGACACTCTTCTTTATTATTAATTTAGTCAAGTCTTTTCAATTTTCCAAGTACTTTATTTTCCACAAAACAATTATCTCTTTGCCTCCCTCTTCTCTATATGTACGATTTGCTTCAGATGAATAAGATAAGCTATTTTATTTTGAAACCTCTGTGTTTTTTGTGAGAGAGTGATTCTTTTTGTTCCTTGTGAACTTTCTTGTTGTTGGTTAAGGGTTACTTCCACAACACAAATCTGTTGCTAGGTTAAGGGTTACTTCCTTTCAACAATCGCTTGAGTTAATGGTTACTTCTCAAGAGTTTTGGGTATATCAGAGGCTATTCTGTATCCTTTGATTCTCCCATCGATCCACCATAGTTCTATGAAGTGCTAGTAGCCTTCTCAGTCCATATCCAAGATCCGGCTTTGAGTATTCCTTCCCAGGATTGTATCACTTCTGATGTCTCATAATCAATGTAAGTCTGCCACAAAAAAAATATAGAGAGTTTTAATGATACAATTGGTTCAAAAGTCTGAGAAACCTTCAATGACAAAAGAGATTGTACCTTCCATAGCAGCTCGGGATTTCTAGAGCAGGCTGAGATTCTGCAAGTCAAGAATAGCTTTACCTCGTTCGGTTTGAGCAAGAGATCTCTCCAATTCTGAGTACTTGCTCCAAGCATAGAAATTCTCAGGAGACCATCAAGATACCGCTCGTATAACTTCCTACATATACTTATGCTTCCCAATTTGACTTCGATCTCAATGTAGTTCTTGAATCTGTAAGATGTAGAGAGTCGAAACCCAGACAGTGGAAACTCAGTCTATCCTCTTCCTGAACACACTGCATGATCCAATCTCCACAAATCATTATAAAGAATCGATGATCCAAAACTAAGTTTCTAAATACAAACTCAATCAAAAATCAAATCATATAACTCGATAAAGAACACAGATTTTTTTTGGGGGCAAGGAATTTTCAAGCAGTAATCAATTTATCTTTGATAAAAAAAATATCCAATATTTTTTTGGTCTGGAGAGTAATAGTCTCCAACTTGGACTTCCCGAACAGCCGAGAAAACATTGTTTTGATTTAATATGAACTCGAAAAACCCAAACTTGCGATCTCTTCCCCAACAAACAATTTCGTAAACCCTAAACATCAATCAAGATTAAACGAAACTAAGGTTCCGTTCGTAACCAAAATTAAAATAAAAAATTGGATTCCAATCTAAAACCTTTTGATAAGAAAATTACATGAAGAAACTCAGGTTATCTTATCGATTCATAAACACAAACCTCAGAGATTTTGAGGTGGAAAGTTGCCTGACTGACTTGACTGAGAGGGATTAAATCGAACGATGAAGAAGACGAAGAAACGGCGTTTGAAGTTTCTTTTCCTGCAAATAAGGGAATGGATTCTTTGATTCGGAAAAACGTCTACGGAAGATGAAAAGAAAGGAACGAACAGAGGTGGAGAGAAGTTCAAATTAAATTTGCAAACATACATCACGACCAAATACAAACAAATCCGACTCTGGCCCAAAAAAAGAGGACACCTGTCAATTTTCCCCCCAATGGAATAAAGGAGAGTTTTTTTTCTCCTTTGGGAAAAAAAGACACCTGTCCTATTTTACAGCCAGATCCGAAAATATTCTTTTGGGCCTTAGTCCAACTTGGGAAATTGTGTTTTAAGGCAATTGTATAAAAAGTCAACCCACACCTTGCAGTGCTTTGTACGCTCCAAGAGTCTCTCATATAAAGCTTGTGTCCTCTCTAATTCCCCTTCTGATGTCTCATAATCAATGTAAGTCTATCACAAAAAATATAGAGAGTTTTAATGATCAAATTGGTTCAAAAGTCAGAGAAACCTTCAATGACAAATGAGATTGTACCTTCCATAGCAGCTCCGGATTTCTAGAGCAGGCTGAGATATTGCAAGTCAAGAATAGCTTTACCTCGTTCGGTTTGAGCAAGAGATCTCTCCAATTCTGAGTACTTGCTCCAAGCATAGGAATTCTCAGGAGACCATCAAGATACCGCTCGTATAACTTCCTACATATACCTATGTTTCCCAATTTGACTTCGATCTCAATGTAGAGAGTGGAAACTCAGTCTATCCTCTTCCTGAACACACTGCATGATCCAATCTCTACAAATCATTATAAAGAATCGATGATCCAAAACTAAGTTTCTAAATACATACTCAATCAAAAATCAAATCATATAACTCGATAAAGAATACAGATTCTTTTTTTGGGGCAAGGAATTTTCAAGCAGTAATCAATTTATCTTTGATAAAAAAAATATCCAATCTTTTTTTGGTCTGGAGAGTAATAGTCTCCTACTTGGGTTTCCCGAACAGCCGAGCAAACATTGTTTTTGATTTAATAAGAACTCGAAAAACCCAAACTTGCGATATCTTCCCCAACAAACAATTTCGTAAACCCTAAACATCAATCAAGATAACCAAAAAAAAATAAAAAATTTGATTCCAATCTAAAACCTTTTGATAAGAAAATTACATGAAGAAACTCAGGTTATCTTATCGATTCATAAACACAAACCTCAGAGATTTTGAGGCGGAAAGTTGCTTGACAGAGAGGGATTAAATCGAGCGATGAAGAAGACGAAGAAACGGCGTTTGAAGTTTCTTTTCCTGCAAATAAGGGAATAGATTCTTTGATTTGGAAGTCTACGGAAGATGAAAAGAAAGGAACGAACAGAGGTGGAGAGAAATTCAAATTAAATTTGCAAACATACATCACGGCCCAATACAAACAAATCCGACTCTGGCCCAAAGAAAGAGCACACCTGTCAATTTTTCCCAATAGAGAGAACAATGCAACTTTATTGTATAATTAAATTTGCAAACATACATCACAGCCCAATACAAACAAATCCGACTCTGGCCCAAAGAAAGATGACACCTGTCAATTTTTCCCCCAATGGAGAGAAAAATGCAACTTTATTGTATAAGATACTTTTCATTTTCTGGTTTTTACTAGTTCTAAATTTCTAATACATATATATATATATATATCAATGAAATCTCTGTCCGTAGCCATTATTGGTATATCGTTTAAGTCATGTGTCAAGAATGGTGATACACGAGTTTTAAACCCTTATTTCCTACTGCAAGTGCACAGCATACGAAGTAGTATTTAGGGGTCGATCCCACGAAGACCAGTTTTCACACTTTGATATATTGAGCTAAATCAAAAGCTAAGACAATTCAATATGTTTTTGGTTTTTGTAAATAGCAAGTAATGAAAGTGAAATCGGTTGTAAGATAATATTAAACAAGTGTTAGGTCAAGGAATATCGCAGGAGATTCAGAGCAACGGATTAAACAACTATTCAGGCAATGATTAAGCATAAATCTAGAACTTAAACACTAAGATAATATCAATCCACTCTCGTGGTACCAATATCTTTGTCTATCAACTTAGAAATCCTAACTCTCGCTGGTACTAGAAATCGTAGACAAGCATTAAGGATAGGTTTAATATGTTCACAATTCTCAATACATCTACTCTCGCAGGTAATGGTTAAATTGCTCACCAATGTTCTTTCTAGCAACCTAGCAACTCTCGCTGTCTAAGTTAAACCAAATTTCATAAGATCAAGTGATCAATTCGATCTAAGCATTAAGAAAACAAGGGTGAAGATATTGATTTGAATAGCCTATTTGTGTTTAACCCTAAAGCTCATGAATTTCTTTGACAAACCTTAACCTAACTAAGAGGTCTACTCAGACATGATTAAAGAAGAAAACAAAGAGATTATAAAGTTCATCATAAAAGCTTGAATAGATAATGAAAGCTGAATATAAACTTATAAGAACTTAATTAAAGCATAAACATAAAGACTGAAAGTAAAGCATAAATATAAAAACTAAAAGTAAAGCATAAATATAAAGACTGAAAGTAAAACTTAATTAAGCATAAAGATAAGAACTGAAAGTAAAGCATAAGATTAAAAGCATAAGATTAAAGCTTAAAAGAAACTTAACAAGAACTAGATAAAAGCATAAACATAAAACTTAAAACTAAAGAAGAAGCTATGCTTTGAAGCTAGAGAAGAGAGGAGGAGGAAGAAGGTGTGATTTGAGAGTGATGTTGTGAGTCCATTATATAGGCCAAGGTGAAGGGGAGTAGGTGAAGCGGGGAACGGTCGTTCTTGGTGTAGAACGATCGTTCTCCTTGGTCGATCGAAGTAGGTGAAGTAGGTGAGCTTGGGAACGATCGTTCTAGGTGGAGAACGGTCGTTCCGTGCATGGTTGTTGGTGAAGTAGGTGAGACCGGGAACGGTCGTTCCTTGCATGGATCGGTCGTTCCTCTGCTTTGTCGGCAAGGTTGGTGAAATGGAGAACAATCATTCCCTTGGGGGAACGGTCGTTCTTGTCTGGTCGTTCTTCTCAAAGAACGGTCGTTCTTCTCAAAGAATGGTCGTTCTTCACTTTGTCCTTTTCTCGTGTTTTCCCGACTCGAACATCTCCGTAAACGCCAAACTCCTTCGGAACTCCATGAAATCTGTAAAAGACTCAAAACAAAAGAAAAGACTCGAAAAACTAACGAAAGATGCAAATCAAAACTCAAACCGAATACTAAAAACGAATCAAAATACGTTAAAAACACATAATATCAACTCTCCCCAACTAAAACCTTTGCTTGTCCTCAAGCAAAATCAGATATCTTACAAAGAGGAGAGGTTAGAAAAACGTGTGAAATTCGTAAAACTTATAGGACCATACTCTAAGTCAATTGCCCGTAAACCGCATTCGCAAAGTTCAGATCAAACCGTACTTCATTGTACTTCTCCATAACCGTAGTAAATGAGTGAAATCTCATGATCAAGCAGAACTCAATATTTAACATTCATTATCAAATGCGTGTACTCTCACAAAGGGAATATCTAACACGTTATGGTCCAGGTATCAAGGTTGGTATTTGGTGGCTCAAGTGTTTTGGTTTCTTTTAGCAGTATAAACAGATGCAAATCATTATGCAAAATCACCGTGAGACACAGACCAATTAGGAGGTACACAACTCTCCTTAACTCTAATCCTTCTACCCCTTTTTTAACAAGTCACAAATCAAGAACATGATTAATTTCTTTTAACATTTTATGGAATTTAACGATATTACCTAGACTTTTCCGGTTCCTTCCGTTTTCTTTTCTGTAATGCAAATAATTTTTATTCTTCTTTTTTCTTTCTTTTTCTTTCTTTTTTTTTTTTTTTTTTATATATATCGGAGAATGGAACCGGTTAGTCTCTAAGATCTGCATCAAAAGAACATCAACAATGTAAGCTTATTTCTTGAATGTGAATAAAACCTTCTACCCTTTAAAAGTTCACCCTCTTTTGAAACGAAAATTTTCAATGAATATGTTCAAAGAGAGAGATCACATTTCTAGACACATCCCATGAGTTTAATCAGAAAGAGACCACCTATCTAGACACAGTCCTAAAGAAAAGTTGTGTCGGTCCGTATACTCCATAGTTTTTGCACATGAATGCAATGACAGTAAACGAAGAAAAGTGGGTTTCAACATGGAAATGGTAAGGGTGTGGTACTAGGCTAAGGATAAGTCTAGCCATTTGGAGTTAGCAAAGATTGGTAAAAATTGATGCAAAGAAAACTCCAAATGTAAAATCCAATACATGATTATCAACCCCCTAAGTGAGATAAATTAAGTCCATATTAAGTTCCGATAATTCGATTAAGTTCAGATGATTTGAGAAATTCACTAAATGATCAAGTTATGGATTTTTCTGCGTTTCCAAACTATCCTCAAACAATGCTAAGCAGTCGTAAGGCAATGACATCGAATATGTTGCAATTCCAAAAAGTTTTAACAAAATCACACACTGTTTTGACTCGAAATTTTTTTTTTTTTTTTTTATAAACACAACAAAATATTTATTTATTATTATTTTTTTTTATATAAAAACACACCAAAATAAAACATAAGAAATAAACATTCATAAAAACACACCGTTAGTACACAAATGAATCCCTCCTCCAGACTTGTTTTTAACCGTCCCGGTTAAAACAAAACTGAAAGAGAAACCCGCAAACTCATAAATAAAAAAATGTCCTAAATGGATTTGACAGTGGTGTAGGGACAAGAAAACTTACCTGAAGACGTGCACCCCCTTCTATATTTTTTTTTTTATTTATTTTTTATTTATTTATTTTTTTTATTATTTTTTTTTTAACTGAAACAAATAAAAACAAAACCAAATATCAATAGTAAAAGAAAATAAAAGAAAAACACTTACCAGTGGGTTGCCTCCCACCAAGCGCTTGGTTTAAGTCGTTAGCTTGACTTCTGAGCACAAGTGCTAATCATGAGAATCAAAAGGCTGAGCTAGTGCACCTTTGGTCCTTTTCTTATTGGGACAAGAAACAAAGTGCGCAAAAATGTATACAATTGTCCAAAGGAAATAGACAATATTCTTATCAAGGAAGTTTACTACAAATGTAGCGTGTATCTTCAAATATTCCTTGACAGTGAGACGTTGTTGAGAATCAAATGCATTTGATGGAAAGATATAATCAACTTTAGCTTCAAACGAGTTTGTCACAAAATAGTCAACTTTATCTCCATCAATCTTCACATTCTCATTCTCATCATCATTCTCAACCTTAGGGTTCTCTATCTCATCCAAGATCTTATATAAATCAAATTCATCCCCTAGGTCAGATTTTTCAAGAAGCGATCTAGATTCCTCTAGCATTAAAGAGTTAAGCTCGAGATTATGATCATTCAAAGCACAAAAATAACTAGTATAAAAACATATTTCATGATAATCTCTAGCAAATTTTTCTACTCTTAAAGCATCTAGTCTTTGAGTCTCACATATCAAATCATAGCATTCATCAATGAGTGTGGAGGAAGGCGAATCATAAGCGATATCTTCAATAGAAGGCATGTGACTATCCTCAAAATCTTGAAATTCAAAGGTTAAATCGGATGTACCTTGCAATTGGGATGGTGGAACCCAATATATTACCTCCTTAAGTGAGTTGGCTACCATTATCTTATCAAACGTAAGCTCTCTTCCTTCTAGTACTGCCCGATGTGACATGAGGTTCAACCGGATCATTATTGCTAGGTCACTCCTTGTCAGCATTGTATTTTCCACGCAAAGCTTATCCAACTCCACTCTTTGTTCTGGCGTAAGTATGTTCTCATTAAAAGACTCATCTTGAATGTATTCTTCAAATGTGTCCTCCTCTTCTTGTGGCCAATCATTGTAGTCCATGGCCATCAAAGTTAGTAAAAGTTTGTGTCTTAGACTAATAATTCAGCCGTAAACCAAAGGTGAACATTTGGTCCCCGGCAACGGCGCCAAAAACTTGATACACGAGTTTTAAACCCTTATTTCCTACTGCAAGTGCACAGCATACGAAGTAGTATTTAGGGGTCGATCCCACGAAGATCAGTTTTCACACTTTGATATATTGAGCTAAATCAAAAGCTAAGACAATTCAATATGTTTTTGGTTTTTTTAAATAGTAAGTAATGAAAGCGAAATCGGTTGTAAGATAATATTAAACAAGTGTTAGGTCAAGGAATATCGCAGGAGATTCAGAGCAACGGATTAAACAACTATTCAGGCAATGATTAAGCATAAATCTAGAACTTAAACACTAAGATAATATCAATCCACTCTCGTGGTACCAATATCTTTGTCTATCAACTTAGAAATCCTAACTCTCGCTGGTACTAGAAATCGTAGACAAGCATTAAGGATAGGTTTAATATGTTCACAATTCTCAATACATCTACTCTCGCAGGTAATGGTTAAATTGCTCACCAATGTTCTTTCTAGCAACCTAGCAACTCTCGCTGTCTAAGTTAAACCAAATTTCATAAGATCAAGTGATCAATTCGATCTAAGCATTAAGAAAACAAGGGTGAAGATATTGATTTGAATAGCCTATTTGTGTTTAACCCTAAAGCTCATGAATTCCTTTGACAAACCTTAACCTAACTAAGAGGTCTACTCAGACATGATTAAAGAAGAAAACAAAGAGATTATAAAGTTCATCATAAAAGCTTGAATAGATAATGAAAGCTGAATATAACTTATAAGAACTTAATTAAGCATAAGCATAAAGACTGAAAGTAAAGCATAAATATAAAGACTAAAAGTAAAGCATAATATAAAGACTGAAAGTAAAACTTAATTAAGCATAAAGATAAGAACTGAAAGTAAAGCATAAGATTAAAAGCATAAGATTAAAGCTTAAAAGAAACTTAACAAGAACTAGATAAAAGCATAAACATAAAACTTAAAACTAAAGAAGAAGCTATGCTTTGAAGCTAGAGAAGAGAGGAGGAGGAAGAAGGTGTGATTTGAGAGTGATGTTGTGAGTCCATTATATAGGCCAAGGTGAAGGGGAGTAGGTGAAGCGGGGAACGGTCGTTCTTGGTGTAGAACGATCGTTCTCCTTGGTCGATCGAAGTAGGTGAAGTAGGTGAGCTTGGGAACGATCGTTCTAGGTGGAGAACGGTCGTTCCGTGCATGGTTGTTGGTGAAGTAGGTGAGACCGGGAACGGTCGTTCCTTGCATGGATCGGTCGTTCCTCTGCTTTGTCGGCAAGGTTGGTGAAATGGAGAACGATCATTCCCTTGGGGGAACGGTCGTTCTTGTCTGGTCGTTCTTCTCAAAGAACGGTCGTTCTTCACTTTGTCCTTTTCTCGTGTTTTCCCGACTCGAACATCTCCGTAAACGCCAAACTCCTTCGGAACTCCATGAAATCTGTAAAAGACTCAAAACAAAAGAAAAGACTCGAAAAACTAACGAAAGATGCAAATCAAAACTCAAACCGAATACTAAAAACGAATCAAAATACGTTAAAAACACATAATATCAAATGGTGACACAGAATTTTCACATATTCACATTCAAATCCATTAAATCCATGTGAGAGCCGAAACTCACACTGTCAAAACTTATATTTTATGGGGGCTCGAAAATTCTATTTATAAAGAACTAAAGGACCGAAAATGTAAAAAGAATATTTTATTGATATTTTCCGAAAGTACAAGAATAATTAGCAAAAGCTGAAAAGTCTTATATTGCTAAAACTCTTAATACTCGGATTTGGGATGCCTTTGACCCTTACATATGCGTACATATATATACTAATGATCCTAGGGTGCTAAGACTACATTGGGACCTTGTTCTTTTTTCTCAGCCGCCGACCTAGTCTTTTGGGCCCGATTCCTGGCCCGAAAGCTTCAGCAATCCGTCGCATGGTCTGATCCTGGTCCGACCCGATTCTCTGACGAACAGTACCCGATGAACAGTAATCCGTGAATAGTAAACCGATCCTCGATTAAGTTTAAATTAATTTTTCGGTTAACCTTTTCCCGGGATGAACAGTGTTTTAACGGTTTTTCCCGCGTGAATAGTGTTCTGAAATTTTTGAGATCGAACCGAGTCCGAGCCGCCCGTTTTCTTCTTCTAATCTCCGGCCGCCCGTTTTCACATCGATGGCCAGCCGCCCGTTTTCTGGCTTGTGTGCATGGGGAGCTGGTCCATGGGCGGCTGGATGATGTTTGTGGGCTGCCAGACAGTACTCATGGACGTTTTGGAATCAGAACGTGCAGATGCCTTGTCTTGAATCGATCCTTGCTCGGGATTGCGCTTGAAGGACGGTCGGCTGGACATTGTCCGGATAATGAGTCTCGACTGAGGGATGATCGTGGGCGGCTGGACTTTCTTCGGGACAAGTCCAGGCGCCGGGTTTGGTTTAAGAGATCACGGGCGGCTGGCCTTGGCTCGGCCGCCGGACTGTGCTCGGATGGATCCCGGGCGGCCGGTTTTAGCCCAGCCGCCGGACCGTGTTGGGCGGATCACGGGTGGCTGGCTTTAGCTCGGCCGCCGGACCATGTTCGGATGGACCCCGGGCGGCTGGCCTTAGCTCGGCCGCCGGACCATGCTCGGACGGGTCTGGCCAGTCCGGGGCATGTCGGATGGATCCTGGGAGGCTGGCCTTTGCTCGTCCGGTCCGTGCTCGGGATAAGTTCTGTTTGATCTCGATCTTGAATTTCCGTTCCGTCAATCTCCGATGAGGGGATTTTGGCCCCAACAATCTACAATTCTAACTCGGATATATATGCATATATATATTTTTGTGTGTGTTTGTATGTGTAATATATGTAAAGCAACTACAAAACGACATATTTTCAAATTCATACCAAAAAAGGGTAAGTACTAAGTACGTTGGTGGGTGGTACATTTATTGATTTACTGAAAAACTGATCATAGTCCCTTGTTCGGAATCTCGCTAGACGCTATACGTATGGCCGATAGGGGTCTAGCTAGTTACTAATTACTCGGAGATTATTCGGGGATTACTCGGGGATTATTCGGGGATTACTCGGGGAGTAATTTTAAGATATTTTATTATAATATTGTTTATATATAATTTTTTTTGGTAATAATATTGATAAATAACATGATTTAGTGATTATAAAACTATTATAAAATCATGAGATCAGTGTTCGAGTGATCTTTTTCATTTTTCTACAACTCTAATTACTTCATCTTCATCTTTTAAGTATTTTTGTCAATTTTCCTTTTTATTTTGTTATTTAGAATAAAATGTAACAAATTTGTCAAATTATTATTGATTTAAATGATCTGGATTGACGTAGTTTTCATATTTATACGTCGTCTTTTTTTCAAATATACGGTTTAAATGGAAAAAGCGAGTCAGTGTACAATATAGCCGTATAATTCAACTTGCCATGTTTCACCGACGCCGAGCATATTCTCGGACATATACTCGGCTAGGCGGGCGAGTTTTCGAACGAGGGATCATACTATGATCATAGTATGATGGCGGTTGAGCAAGTATGCCCCCATCGTCTAGTGGTTCAGGACATCTCTCTTTCAAGGAGGCAGCGGGGATTCGACTTCCCCTGGGGGTAGGGTACTACGAAAGGAAGTTGATCATGGATTATCCATAAAGTTAGAATGGATTCTTCCTGGGTCGATGCCCGAGCGGTTAATGGGGACGGACTGTAAATTCGTTGGCAATATGTCTACGCTGGTTCAAATCCAGCTCGGCCCAAAAATTAGTTGTCTAACCCTTTTTTGTTTTGCATAAATGGGTAAGAAAAAAATCAAATTTCTGGGTATATTTCGACTTGACTTTTTTCTTTATTTCTTGTATCTAGTTACTTTTTTGTTTTCATAAAAAATTTCGATCTTGTGGGTCCATGATATACTATAATAGTCCAATTTTGATAGTTTTGCCTGTACAATTTAAAATAGTCAAAACAAGAAAAAATTACTTCTAAAAATATAAAATGATAATAAAATAGTTACTTTTAGTATTAAAAAAACATAAGACAAACATATATAACAATCGCTTACATCTACATGTCTTGTCTACAACTTGCAAGTTGAGCCTTAATTCGATGAATTCTCACTTTGTTCCCCACCGAGCAATGCTGCTTGAAATTCCATTAGAGTTGATGTGCATCCAAGTTATATGTCATCGTTGATTTCACTTTTATTTCGATATAAGTTTGGATCCAACCAACAATCATTAAATTGACAGCCAACCAATTCTCACTATCGGGGACTGCTTTATCCGGGTTTCTTCAACGTACCATTGATAAATCCCATTTCTCTCTTTGCTTGAAGAATATTGAGCATCTCTAGTGACCATTCCTTGTAATTTTCTCCGTTCAACTAAAACAGAAGTCATCACCGCTCTTGAATTATCTGAAGCTTACAAGAGTATGGGCAAATCGAGCGGGTTCCTTACTAGTATATGAACTGAGTTTGTTTGTTTTGCTTAAACTTCTGTTCTGCACGACTTGGTCTTGGTCATGTTATTCATGGCTGAACAGAATATATGGTCACGCAAGAGACTTGGAAGCCGAAAGAGTCTCCCAATGTCTTGTCTGAATATGCAAGTGGCTCTCCGAAGATCAGGATGAATAAATTGAGATCGAGTGACTGAACTTGGCATGACATAGACAGAAGTCACAGAATGCATGATTGATTACTTAGCATAATACATATACGGATTGCATAACTTATATGCACACTTGATTCCTGCATCGGCATAATGAGACTCGAGTACTGTACTTACTAAGCAGTTCTCAATTGCTTACGCCTATCTTACATGGATTCGCACAAAAGAGTGGTGTAAAGTGCAAAGCCAAAACAATAAACAAGAACAAACCATTCCCATATAAAGATTGATGTATCTCTTTATAATAAGCTCATTTCAGTTATGGTAAGTCATAGAGCAGAACATTAACAACCTTTTCTCTGCTGTTTTGTGAATGGAACAGTTAGGCACTTAGTGAAATGGAGAGTAGTGACGATAGCTTGAATTTTTTAACCTTTGTGGAGTCTCGTGGCTGAAAGACAACCTCGGTGCTCGACCTTACAGTTACTTCCTTCGACTCTGATCCTGAACTGCCTTCATTTCTGTAGTCCCTATACGAGTACAGAACCTGCAACCTTGTTGGAGCTGCAACACCATTTGTCTTTTTTAATTAGTTACACTCCATTTCTACCATTTTACACTTCACTAGTCACGATCACATCATTGAGAACATAAACGAAGCAGATAAACGTGATTGTAAGATGTAAAGTTGTAAACACAGACGCTGAAGCAAATGGAAGAAGAGTCCCTATACGAGTACAGAACCTTCCATTTGCATTTGGCGCTTGCGTTTACAATTAAGACATTTGAATTTTGTTTTGACTGCTAAAGAGTGCAGTTGGTTTCAAGGTAAAATATACACTAAAATGCAAACAAATAATCGAGGGGTAAAGAAAGGGAAATTACCGAATCCGAGCATGCTTGTTTGCTGAATAGAGATACGGTCAACTTTTGATCTTTTGATATGTCTCAAAGCCAAAGTATCTTCCTGCTTTCCTTTGAACTCAAGGAACTCCCCTAACACAATCTTGCTACTTTTAAGCTCCACCCTGCATCAAAATTAAAACTTTCAAGAAAACTCTTTGAACAGTACTACTTCATCGAGGGTTCTTGAACAAAAACTTAAAATTGAATGTCAATAAAGATAAGAGGTATGACCTATCCCACACTGGTGCTGTGCCAAGGATGAAGTTAAGTTTCTGATGCGAAGATTCCTGCATCTCTTTTCCTGTGCCGAATTTGCCTTTAACCCAACCAGAAAGTATGTTTCTTGATACTGGTTTCAGATGTTGCCACTCTTCGTACGTGATTACCTCACTCGGAAATGCATGCATTGTACTGAAATAAACAGAAACAGATAAGTTTCTGCATCACTAGAAAACCAAATAAACAAAAAAGTAGCCACGCCCAAACACACTTTTAAAAGGGTCTGTAATCACTTTTGTTGTTTCTTTGTCTCTCTCTTTCCAAACATATTAGGAAACATGAAAACACTGACAGTCGCGAAGATAACAATACATACCGAAAATTCGGATTGGGAAGTACAACTTTGCAAGACAGATCTCCTTCTAGTAAGGTAACGCCCCTCTGTTCAAGATACGATTCAAGAACTGAAGCTTGTTTCTTCACTTCAGCCAGCTGAGAAAACATCAATCCTATTAGTTAGAAACAAAGTAGCACAGATGAGATGATGCAGGTCAGCTTTGCTATGTCAAGAAAAACATTGGAGATTTCAATTAACAAAAAACTTATTCATTTCATCTTGTATTCACTCCGTATATCTTGATTGGCCGATCCAGGAGACAAAAGGCAACAGCTTTATCAGCACAGAAATCCTAAACTAAATTCATAATCTACTCAAGCGACAAACACAGTCATGACCATAAAGTTTCAACCCACAACAACGATAACAAACTTCTTGTGTAAAACTCAAAGCTTTGTGTAAAGCAGAAAGCTTTGTATAAAACTGAAAGCTTTGTGTAATCATTGCACAAAGAATGAGAAAAGAAAACTATGTAAAGAAATTGAAAGAAGAGAAACTTACAGGATCAGGATAAGTCTCAGTTCTATGATGCTTCACACCTTCACAAACCCAGCTTCCATCACTCGTTACCGTGACAATCCCAGATAGATTCTTAACACCGACCACCACAACTTGTCTTAAAACGAACATAACATTTTCTCAAATCAACACTTATTGTTCGGTCACCTCGAAAGATAACAAAGAGAGAAACTTTTTACCCTTTAGTGACGAGGACAACATCGATGTCCTGTCTAGAAGCAGTATCCGCATCTGGAATTCGAAGCCCTACATAAGCTTTTCCGCCATAAAGCTTCTCAAGTCTACAAAATCAAATGAAGTTCATTCGAGGGGATTCGAGAATCGGTGAAATCGGTAAAAAGGAGACGGTGGTGGTTTCACCTGTGAGCAACGGAGAAGAGAGCAGTGGAATCGGAGGTTTCGACATCGGAGAACTCGTCGTTGTAGAAGAAACGGCTGACGATTTTGTAGAATACGAGGCCAAAGATGATCTCCACCCACATCGTTCTTCTTCTGGGGAGAGGGAGAGAGAGAACGCTTCGAAACTAAGAAAAAGAAAAATCTCAGCTGAAGTGAACAAATCTAAGAGTTCGACGAAAAAAAAAAAGAAAAATTGATAAACTTCTTAACTTTCCTGATATTTTTGGTTTTCTTTCTTTTTTACTTTATTATCATATTATTAATTATTGTATAGTGAAAATTTTGAGATACCGAGTTTACAATTGGTCTTAAGTCTATGAAAATCAAAAATATCATAATAAATCATAATCAAGAGTGAATTCAGGTACAAACAACACAAAAAAGACTATTCAACCGATATATTTTGTTTACATGAATTATGAGTCATGGATTTGATTATCCGAGTCATTTTTTTATATTGCTAAAAAAGTGAAAAGTTAGTTTAACACGAATTCTTATTTTAATTTGATTACTAACGAGTTTCTGATGCACATTTTATCATCAAATAATTTTTTTTAAAAAAAATTTATTAAAATTTTTATTTAGATTATAATCATTTTCAACTAAAATAGAAAAGAAAATTTACAATTTTTATAATATAGATTTAATGTTCCCACATTTTTATTTTTCTACTTAATTCTAACAAACTAATTAGTGTTCCACATATTTGTAGTCTTTTGGCCATAGATTTAATTAATTCTGCTAGACTTAATTAGTTTACCATATATTTGTTTCTTTTTTTTACTACAAATTTGCTTAATTCTTACATACTTAACTATTTTTTACAGATTTATTTATCTTTGGCCATCAATTTATACAAACCACACAACATTCCTTTTCCTTATATTCCAAACCACATAATGCAGTGTGCGGGACTACTGGATCTCAACAGTCGATCAATAATAATTCAAGAACCACATAATATTCCTTTTGTTTAGTTTTTGCTATGGTTTAAGATTTTACGACTGTAATTTTTTTAAAAAACTAAAGCATAATTTGCTTATAGCTAGAATTGGTTCATAGACTGAAAAAAAAAAAAAAAAAAATCGGCTGTCCAGCCCCTTCATATTTTGGAAATGCCTGTTTCTCTAACCCATACATGTACATTATAAAATCATCTTCAAGCAAAACCACATACGCATTGTGAGGTTTACTCCTGCTTCTCTCTTTATCGTAAAAACCTAAATTACTGATCACATCGCATCCTTTTCTTTATGTAAATGACCTCTAATAAGACCACCTCGTTAGCTTTGATAGTTCGTTCACTCTGCAGTTTCCAAAACTGACTTTCCTTTCGTATCTACAGTTGCAGGCTTCTCCTGAAGCCGAAGTTGGTTCTGTAACACCTACATAGATAACAATTGGAGACAAACTCTTGAATCTCTTACGTAAAAAAGTAAGGTTTTGTAGTTATATCAACGTACCTCGATTTGGGACTCAAGAAATCTCCTCTGTGCTTCTAGCTCTGTCTGAGGAAGCAATGAATAACCTTGAGACCTTCAAGTGAACGATCTTAGTGTTAGTTCTTCGACTACAGAAGTTACACGAAAGAAAGAATATACAAGCTAAATCCTGAGTTAACATTAATACATTCCAGACATCATAAGGACATTTAGAGGTGAAGTAAACTGACATGAGAGAGAAACTGGCACCATAATAGCTGAACCTAAAAGACTCGAAAGAACCTAACTAAAAATCGTGTCTGAATCAGTTTTTGTTATGCAAGCTATGTGCTATATGTTTGGATATAGCTTTCACACGTACCATACTAGTGTATTTGCAGAAGATGGATAAACAACGGATCTCCCATAAACAGACGCTGCAGAAGCAGCAGCTCGAACCCTAGCCTCGTGCCTGCTCAAATTACCACTAGCAGCAGCATTGACAGAAGAACTCTGACCATCTGAACTTGAAGTACCCGTTCCTGTTCAAAGCGTAGAGCATCATTAGTCTCAATGTTTCACAAAACTAATACTATTCACCTTCTGTTCATGCTAAGCACAAATGTCATTCTCCATACCAAGAACCTCAAGAGACAACATTGGGAGCACAGAGTCCGAAACAACCAACATTTATTATGATAATGTGTATAAATAGCATTATAGCAAGACCAGTACCTTGCTGCAGGGACTCTTGGTGTGGTCCACGGTTTCCAGAAGCTGTTGATGTAGCATTATCAGCTGGTACAACCAGCGCTCTGCAGGTGGGACATGTGTTCTGTCGTTCCAACCACGACCGAAGACAATGCACATGAAAGAGATGGCCACATAATAATTTCTTCGCGGATGTCATTTCTTCACGGCAAATGATACAGGTGGCATCACTTCTGCAAACCCCACAAAAAGAAATGTGATTGACATAGCTATATAAAACCATAATGAAGTTCAAACAGTTGGAAACAGATCGTAAGATATTCAGAATACTTAGAAACATAAATCTTCAGGGAATATCTGGAACTTACGAGCTAATTTCTTCAGAAGTCGCATCAGGAAACCGATCATTCATATTGGAAGTGATTTTACGATACCGGAGGTAATCAGTCACACGAATCTTGAAGTTTCTAAACGTTTCGTAGAGCTCTCGTATTAGATGCAAAGGAAGGCCATAGTTCCTATCCAATAAAAAAAGATAGTTGTGAGTTGTGACATAATAATTTCAGCATATTGATTAGTCAGGATTCAATTGATTCTAATGGAATAGTTGAAATAATGAAAGAAGTGTATGGACTAAAGAACTCACATGAATATCATAAGGAAGAAGCAGAGATACATGGACAAGTGAAGCAAGTCACGAACAAGCTCCAGATAGAAAGTATATACTGGTTTTCCTTCCCATTGGCCTTCCATGACCAAATCAGTGACATAGAAGGCATACTTCACAATAATAGAAATAGTTGTTGTTGCCAGAATCATATACCTGCAACATCAAATTATCAACTAAGTCTAAATCTAGGTTGACCAGTAAGAACTATGACATGGTTTCCGACAATAAGTATACAACTCAGCTATGTCAGATGCAAAAACTGTCAAATATTTTCGAAATTCAGCTCCAATTCTTTGAAGCCAAAAGAGCCTAAAGTTCCGTTTTTTAACAAATCTCCTATTCTATAAGATTTCTAGGCTGTCTGAATAACATCAAAGTCAAACACAACAAAACTAGATGATTCCATGACAACAAGTAAGAAGGCAAAAAGATAGTTACTCAAACGTAAAGAACACTGACATCCAAACAATTTCGAAATTCTGCTCCAATTCTTTGAAGCCTAAAGTTCCAATTTTTAACAAATCTCCAATTCTATAAGATTCCTAGGTTATGTAAATAACATCAAACACGACAAAACTAGATGATTCCATGACAACAAGTAAGAAGGCAGAAAGATACTTACTCAAACGTAAAGAACACAGACATCGAAGCCTTGGGTGACTGAATAAACTGCCGTATAGAGCTATACGTAAGCAGAACATCCAAGAGTAGGAGAAAAACCATGAAAGAAACAATACGAACATGTGACAGCAAAGTCACAGAAGGAGTAGTCTCAATATACTCAACTCTCTTCTGAGCCATCCAATGCAAACCCTTGATCAACAAAAGAGTCACTACCAAAGAGAGAAACCCAACAGAGAAGTCCTGTCGGAAAATAGTGACGGCGAATAGAATCTCCATGAGTTCTCTCCACGCTTGCTCATTCAAACGCTCCACTTCTGCTTCTCTAAGAGAACCAAGAAACACAAGCTTCACAAGGTTCCATAAGCTAAACATCAGAACCAGACCCATGTTGAGAAGAATCACTAAACTGATCTTCGACGTCGATAGATACACAGCCGCTGGGTAAAATTGGCCACGGCTGCTAAAAGCGTGATAAATCACAGCCAATGCTGCGAGAGTACTAAGCCCAGCGTAAACCCTAAGCCGGATCATTGTTTCTTCGACCTATAAGCTGATTCTTCTAGATCACAAAGAAAAAAAAATCTTTAAATTCAGATTTTAATCGCATTTGAAGATGTAAATTGTAAAATTCGAAGCATGCTGTTGAATCGGATAATTGCAAAAATTGAGAACTGGATCAAAGACGAAGATCAAGGAGGAAAAATACGTACAGAGAAGAAGAAATCACGAGCGCGCAGGAGGAATTGGTAATCGAAGTTGTGAAGACGTTGAAGAAGAGAGATGGAGAGAGAGTCGAGCTTTAAGCTCTCGCAAAGGAGAAATCACGAGCGCAGAGGAAGAAGACGAGAGACAAAATTGACAAACAATGCCTGCGTAAGCGTAACCAATGCTTTCAAGACACGTGTACGTAAGTCTTTCATCACCGGTTTGTTTACACGCTGGTAGTCTGGTATGGTTTAATGGATATACTTTTTTTTTTGGTAGATCTATTGCAACTAGTCTTGGACATAAAAACCGGAATCGAAGAACCGAAAAAAATTTGGTTCGGTTCGGTTCCGTTCCCACCTAAAATACTTATTGGATCCCGGGTTGAGGAACCGTGGGTATCGGTTCGGTTCCGGTTCCTACCCGGAATCGAAATCAGGAACCGAAGAACCGAACATATATACGCATATAATTAGAGCTGTCAATTGGTCCGTCCGCAGCCCATTTGGGCCTGTCCAAATGGACCATTCTTGTTATGGGCGATATTGGGCGGTCCATATTGGACATTGGTCCAAAAAAACGTCCACGCCCAATAAAGACCATGTCCAAATGGGCATGCCCATGGACACCCAATATCTTAAAACTTGGTTGTTAAACATGAAAGTGATTCAAGCAACTTATAAATACACAATAATTCGTTACCTTTTTAGATACACAACTTATATAATTAATTAGTTATATTCAAAACATGGTTTTAGACTTTAGTTATAAAAACTCGATTTGTATATGTAATATTACATATAGCATAATATTACGATTTACAAGGTAATATAGATGCCAAAACCGTAAAATTGCGTTTTCCATCTAAAACCGTAAAATTTCATTTTTCCGCCAAAACCGTAAAATTTCATTTTTCCCTCCAAAACCGTAAAATTGCGTTTTCCCGCCAAAACCGTAAAATTTCGTTTTCTCGCCAAAACCGTAAAATTTCGTTTTCCCGCCAAAACCGTAAAATTTCATTTTTCCCTCCAAAACCGTAAAATTTCGTTTTCTCGCCAAAACCGTAATATGCGGCATATTATCTCTTATTATTTGGATATTGCTTATCGAACTTGAACTATGTGGTTTTTATTTTTGGTTTTTGAATTTTTTACTTTGTGGTTTTATTTGTATTTTTGTATTGGATTTAAACTAACTCGGGTATTTAAGTTTTATTTCAGGTAATTTTAGTTGATTTCGGGTAAAAATTGTTATTTCGGGTATAAAGTACTCGAAACCGTTTGAGAACCAAAAATTTTAGGTATTTTACGGTTCCTAAAATTATGGAACCGAATCGAACCGGAACCGAACCAAAACCGAACCAAAAAGGAATAGTAACTATTAGATCTTAAATCATAGGAATTGAAATACTCGGAACCAAACTGAATACCCGAATGCCCAGGGCTAATTGCAACTTTCTTGATCGGTACGAACTGAACTAAGATGATCCAAAGTCAGAAGTGGAATATTCAAATTAAGATGGAAAATAAGAAAGTCTCGAAGATTTATCTAATAAAAGGAGGCTTTTTGTGTGGAAAAACTCAGCTCGATTTAGCTTAATGACTTAAGTCTGAGAACTTTCAAACTGGAATGATAGTTGTATGAATCAAATTGGATTTTCGGACAATAGGTTAAATTCAAATAGGTTTGGTTGGTACTTGGAAAAGATACGGTTGGAGATGTCAATGAGCTTTAGCGAATTACTAAATGACAGCGATGGAACAATTTTCTGAGTTATTCGCATAGTCTAAAGGAAAAAGTCGATAGGTAAATTGATCAGAACGTGAGAAAGTGGTTATGACCGAGGATGGGTCATTAAACATGCGCGGAAACATTTATACGGTTAATTTTGTGGGTGAATTCGCATAACCATCTCATTGAATCATTTTTGGGGCATTTTCAACTACTAATCTGCACAAAAGAATTTATAAAGAAACTGAGAGTGATTAAGAAAACAAAGAAACTATCAAGAATGAGAAAAGAGAGAAATGCCAAGCGTTTGATCGAGAGATGAGTTGGATCGTTTGGGGCTGTTGGAGTTTTACTGGATCGGCCATACTATTAAGGAGCAGCGAGCGCAAGAGGTGTCAGAAACTGATCAAACCAAATCCGAAAAACACTAAAGTGAGTGTGTGACCATTAGTTGTGTCTTGAGTCACTTCTTGCATTGGTTTACTTAGTCTATGATATAGAAATCAGGTATAGAAGATGAACACAAGATTATAAAGAATTACTCTCTTTATTGCTTTAGAAAACTTACTCAAAAACTAAAGCTCTCAAACTCAATCTAGGTTAAGTTCTGTCACAAACAAGACAACTCCTTAAATAGATCTAGGCATACACAAATTTCCTTTTTCTCTTAATAGAAAACTTCCTATTCTCTTTAGACTTTAACATATTTAGATGACTCCTAAATATGTTAAACTTCCTAACTCCTTTAGGTTTGCTTGCTCTTCAAGCTTACTCCAACAATCTCCTCCTTAAGCTTGAAGTCTTTCTTCATCAAGTCTTGAACACCTATGAGATCCCTCATTTCTTTAAACTTCAGTTTTTCCAATGCCTTTGGGAGAATATCTGCTCTTTGCTCACTTCCGGGAACATGCTCCACATCTATTTGTCCACTCTCAACACATTCTCTTATGAAGTGAAAACGTCTGTGTATGTGCTTGCTTCTTCCATGGAAGACTGGGTTCTTTGTGAGGGTAATTGCGGATTGATTGTTAATGCGAATGATGACTTTCTCATTTGAAGATCCCATGATCTCAGACAACAAATCTTGTAACCAAATCGCCTGCTTTGCTGCCTCTGTTCCAGCCATAAACTCTGCTTCACAAGAGGATAATGCAACGACATCTTGCTTCTGTGAACACCAAGTTATAGGACTCTCTCCCAAGTAGAATATGTGTCCAGTGGTACTCTTACCATCGTCTGGATCAACATTCAAACTATTATCGCTGTATCCTACAAGCTTGGGTATGTTTGATCTTTTAAACTCTAGTCCAAGAGAGATCGTTCCTTTTAGGTACCTTAGACACTGCTTCATTGTTGCTCCATGTGATTCTCGTGAACTCTGCATATATCTGCTCAATACCCCAACACAGAAAGACAAGTCTGGTCTTGTATGAAGCATATAACGTAGACAGCCCACATTCTTTCTGAAGTTCGTCGTTTCAATCTCCTTTTCTTTCTCAGCTTTTGACAATTGCAGTCCGGTTTCCATAGGTACATAGACTGGATTGCAATTCTTCATTCCAGCATCTTCCAAAATCTTGAGAGCATAGCGAGTTTGGTTCAGCGTTATCCCGGTCTGGTGTTGAAGCACCTCTATGCCAAGGTAGTATGTCAATCTCCCGAGATCACTCATCTCAAACTTCGAAGCCATCTCGCCTTTGAAGTTGTTAATAACCTCTAGACTTGTTCCTGTTACAAACAAATCGTCAACATATACACCTATGACCAGTAGATGTTCATCGACTTTAATGTGATCCTGGGTGAGAGGATCCTTTGCCCTTGGATCCACTTCGTGAAGGTTGATGGATTGATGATGATTCTCGATGGAAGATGAAGAGATGATTGAAGCGGAAGACTTGAAAGGGGAATTTGCGGATTGATATGGATGTTCAAGTGATGAAGTTCGATGGTGAAGTGATGGATAGAAGATAGAAGATGGAGTTTACAAGAGATGTGGAAGTCTCAAGCAAACGACTTGATCAATTCCGATGATATGACTCACAAAGGAACTGAACAAGGAAACTTGTTGAACTAAACGATATGACTCACGCCTAGAACAACAAGGGTTTCTCGAATAAATCCAGGATATGACTCACCAGGATTCAAACAAGAGATGATCTAAACTCAAAGAGTTTTTTTATTAAAAGATTAGATGGTTTCTCATGAGAGATTTAGACAAGCTTAAATAGAAGAGAACAAGCCTTGGAACATGCTCACAAGACTGTCTCGAAACTGACAAGAAATAAAGACTAGTTTGAAAGTTTAAAATTAACCCTTCCATTCCTTGGCTCCAAAATGACTCTTGAAATCTTATTTTCGTCACTCCTCTTGTCCAGCAAATAAACCACTTGGTTTGGGCTCTTCTTGGGCTTGTAATAGACATAAACCAAGCTGGACATGATGTATATTCCCTTGGGCCAATTTCTGAAGGTTATGACATGATCTGGATAACCAAATAAGTGATTTGAATGTGAATCATTTGCCTCATTAAAAACCTTGTCAAGAAAACCCAGTGGGACAAAACTTGACAAGGGAAAAAGAGTACAAATGAGACACATGCCCATTTGATGATCTTTTATCAAAACCAATGAGGTTAAGATAACATCTTTTCCATACTCTTTCTCTTCTCCAAATGTATCCTCAGCTCCAAGCTGCTCCTCTAGTTCATGCTCAGGTTCAAGTCCAGCATCCTTATGCTCAAGTCTAGCATCCTCAGGTTCAAGTCCAGCAGCTTCAGGTTCAATTCTGGCGACATGCTCTCGTTCAAGCTCATGATCGCTGGTCAGGATCATATCATCCTCTCCCACTTGAAAAGGATTTGACCTCAAATCCAATTCACCTGCAAAGAGAAGCACAAGATTAGTAACTTCAGAATTCAGACTAATAGGATACTCACCTGTAATAAGCTGGAGCTCATAAGTTGCGTTTGGAGGTTTTTATTTGATCAGGATGATGCGGCCAGCATGATGATGTTTTTCTTGGTCGAAATCAGGTGGCTCAAATCGTTTGTCTCCTTCCCTCCTTTGGAGTTTCCTTTTGCGTTTCATGGCTTCTCTAAGACCTGGGGTTTGTTGCTCCATATCTGGTGGCTTCTCTTTGATTGAAAAAAAATCACAAGTTCCTGCAGTTCCTTTCTGAGCACCCATAGAGAAGAACAAGTGCATGAAACTAGAAGAGGAAAAACTAACAACAGAAAAACGAACACTATGAACTGTTCTAGCTAGTTCCCTAGCATCAAATTCAAACAAGTTCCTTTTGTTTACTGCTTCACACAAAAGTTCTGTTGGCATTTTAATAGATTCATTCACATGATCACAAATCAGAATATGATTAGAGCACCAAAAATCTTGCACAGAACTTAAGGCAAGCAACGATTTATAGGAGAGGGATAAGTCATTTGAAAACTTTGTCTTAGCTCCAATCAGCTCAAAGATGTGACTAAACAAAGAGACTCTCAAAGCAGGTTCAAATTCAAGCAACTTATCAAAGTAGAAAATCCTTTGGCTTAAAGAACTTTTCACAAGTAAAAATCTCAGAAACTGAAAACAGTTTGTCAAAAATCGAATTTGAAACATGAATTTCTTTCACGGTTTCTAAACCAAAACGTTTTTCATCTTCAGCATAAATCAACATAAACAAATTTGGTTCAGTCTTAACCAAATTAACTTCCTTACAGTGCTTTCTTGGATATTCAAAAGAGGAAGGCATCAGCACTGATTCTCGGATTTGCTGCTGTTGAATTTGTTGGCATAAATCTGGTGGCTTTTCTTTGATTGCCAAAATGTCCAATGCTCCTCCTGTTTCTTTCTGGGCACTCATAGGACATAACAAGTGCATTATACTAGAAATAGAGAATTCAAAAACAGAGTATTTGAAACTATAACCGATTATATAATCTTGCCAATAAGAAATCAGGTTATAAGTCTCACTCAATCTGGTACCAAGCAAAGGACGTGGCTTATGATCAAAGACAGATGGCTCATGTAGTGCAAACACAAGCGGTTCATAAGTTTTAACTAGTTCAGCATCCTTAGACTTAGTGATCTCAGAGTTTGCGACTTGATTCTGAATCGTGATCAAGCCTTGCTCTTCTCTTTGGCTTACGAGCTTTCCTTTTGTGTCCAGAGATTTTTCCAGTTGTTCTTCTTCAGTACCTGTTCCTGCATCAAAGCCCTTTGACCAAGACAAGTGATCCATACTAGAAGTAAGAGTGCAAAGATCATCAACAGAATCATCACTAGTATCAGTACTAATTTCTTGCGGTTCTAGAGATGCAATATGTGGGTTTCTTTTAGTTGGACAATCTCTAGCATAGTGACCACTGCCTTTGCACTTAAAACAAGTTATTTCACTTAAATTCAAAGTGCTAGAAGACTTAACTTGAGTGTTTTTCTTCGGTTTTGAATTCTGTTGTTGCTCTTGTTGAGAGAAGTCGTTCAGGATCTTTAACATTTGAGCCTCAAAGTCTTTCATCAACAGATCATGGCTCTTCTTTGATTTTGGAACATACTGATCCCTTAGAAGCTTCTTCATTTCGTCCCAAGTGGTGATAGGAGGCTCCTTATAGTGCAAATGTTCCTCTTGCTCTTTCTTCCAGCCCCTACGAACTTCTCCTCTGAGATGATCAATTGCATGATCCAATCTCTTCTCTTTTCTGATCTTGTTGTAGTGAAATCAATCCTCCATGTTTCTTTCCCACTCTAGATAGCTTCCTTTTCCTGAAAAATAATAGAGTTGAATTTCCTTAGTAACTTGATGAGAGGATGGTTGTAAAAGACAAAAACGATTAATGGGTTCAGAGGTGTGAGAGTTTGTGTGTGATCTGCTCCATGTGGGACTCCTTAAGACGTCTGGTGGCTTGGGTTTAAGATCTAGTTCTCTCCTCTCTCGTGCTCTATTATACAGCACATAAGCTGAATCCTTCTCTTCTCTCATCACTTGTCTTCTCTTTTCAGGAATGGATTCAACAAGAGGCTGGTAGTGTTTGGGGCTTGATCTCTTCTCCGCCCTTGACATACCTGAAAAAACAAAACACAGATACACCAGTAACAAGTCCCTTTTTGTGATAGAAACAATCGCAAACAGCAATAACACACAGAAACTTCTAATCACAACAGACTTTCTCAAAACACAGTTTTCGACGGATTGATTTGAACGAACAAGATAAAATATCAAATCGTACTCAAAAATTCCGAAACCAATTTTAACAAAAACTAGACTCTTCCTAGTTTCAGAAACAATCGAAATCGTAATTTTCTGACGAACCAAATAATTTCGAAACTTCGAACAATCAGACAGACGTTTCAGATCAGAATTCGAAAAGTCTAAAAACTCTAAAATCGATTGACAAATCAGATCAAGTTCGAATTGAATCAACACAACCTGGCATGAAGTGGCTCTGATACCACTTAATGTGATCCTAAGTGTGAGAGGATCCTTTGCCCTTGGATCCACTTCGTGTTTGGTTGATGGATTGGTGAAGAATCTCGATGGAAGATGAAGAGATGATTGAAGCGGAAGGCTTGAAAGGGGATTTGCGGATTGATATGGATGTTCAAGTGATGGAGTTCGATGGTGAAGTGATGGATAGAAGATAAAAGATAGAAGATAGAAGATGGAGTTTACAAGAGATGTGGAAGTCTCAAGCAAACCACTTGATCAATTCCGATGATATGACTCACAAAGGAACTAAACAAGGAAACTTGTTGAACTAAACGATATGACTCACGCCTAGAACAACAAGGGTTTCTGGAATAAATCCAGGATATGACTCACCAGGATTCAAACAAGAGATGATCTAAACTCAAAGAGATTTTTATTAAAAGATTAGATAGTTTCTCACAAGAGATTAGACAAGCTTAAATAGAAGAGAACAAGCCTTGGAACATGCTCACAAGACTGTCTCGAAAATCACAAGAAATAAAGACTAGTTTGAAAGTTTAAAATTAACCCTTCCATTCCTTGGCTCCAAAATGACTCTTGAAATCTTATTTTCGTCACTCCTCTTGTCCAGCAAATAAACCACTTGGTTTGGGCTCTTCTTGGGCTTGTAATAGACATAAACCATACTCTTTCTCCACTCCAAATGTATCCTTATCTCCAAGCTGCTCCTCTGGTTCATGCTCAGGTTCAAGTCCAGCATCCTTATGTTCAAGTCTAGCATCCTCAGGTTCAAGTCCAGCAGCTTCAGGTTTCAAGTCTGGCGACATGCTCTGGTTCAAGCTCATGATCGCTGGTGAGGATCATATCAGACTTCCTTTCTATAAACAGAAGGTTCTTTGGAGCATTTTTGGAAATGAAGCTCCAGAAGAATGCGATTCAATTTGCTGTTCCAGGCCCTCGGTGCTTGTCTTAATCCATACAAAGCTTTGTTGAGTTTATACACTTTGTCTTCACAGCCAACCTTTTCAAAACCCTCTGGTTGGGATACGTAGACATCTTCTTTTAACTCTCCGTGTAGAAAAGCAGTTTTGACGTCGAGATGATGAATCTCCCATCCGTGAGATGCTTCAAGGTCAATCAGAAGCCGAATTGTTTCTATTCTTGCGACTGGAGCGAAAACCTCTTCAAAGTCCACACCATATTGCTGAACATATCCTTTAGCAACAAGTCTCGCCTTATACTTGTTGATACTGCCATCTGTGTTCCTCTTTATTTTGAATACCCACTTTAGACCAATTGGTTTTGCACCGGAATACCCACTTTAGACCAATTGGTTTTGCACCGACTGGACAGTCCACAAGATTCCATGTCTGAAAATTTTCAATTAAACTGATCTCCTCTTTGCAAGCCTGCTTCCACTCCTTAGAGTCACTTGCTTCAAGAAAGTTCATCGGTTCATTGTTTATGGAGAGAAGTAACATCTCTCCCTCCTCTTCGGCCAATAAAAGATAGTCCTCAAAATATCTCGGTTTAATACCCTGTCTTTGTGATCTTCTTAGTTCGATAGGAGATGATTCTTCTGGCTCGTTCTGCTCGTGACATAACTCGTCTGTTTCTTCTTCAGAATGACCATCATCTACTGTTTCTTCTCTTACTTCCTCTTGTTCAGAACTAGTGCCATTTTCGAATTCTTGGAGACCTTGATCTTGCAGACCGTGATTCCCAAAACCATCAAACGTAATGGTGAAACTTCCATCCTTTTCCTTAGAAGTTTCTGTATTTCTCCAGCTCCAGCCTTTGCTTTCATAAAATAGGACATCACAACTAATAACAATTCTCTTTGTCTGTGGATCCAGAAGTCGGTATGCCTTTGATCCAGGCTTTGTGCCTAGATGAACAAGAACCCGTGTTCTGTCATCTAGTTTCTTCAAGTGTGGTTGATCGACTTTCGCATAGGCAATACAGCCAAAGATCCGTATATGCTCAACAGATGGTTTCTTTCCACGGAAAACTTTGTATGGAGTCATGTCCTTCAGTGCTCGCGTTGCAACTCTGTTCAAGAGATAGGTCGAGTGTCTTATGGCTTCTCATATGCTTTAGGATAGATCTCGTCATCTCCATCATCGTCCTGTTACGCCTTTCCACCACGCCATTCTGCTGAGGCGTATACGGAGCTGTCAGATGCCTCTTAATACCCGATTCCTCACAAAACGTGTTAAAATCAGAAGATACAAACTCTCCTCCTCTGTCCGTTCTTAACATTCCAATTTGTGTTTCTGTTTCTTTCTCGACCATCCTTTTGAAGTTCTGAAACTTGTTGATAGCATCTCCTTTCTCCTTTAGTAGGATTGTCCACATGTATCTAGAATAGTCATCAATTATGATGAAGATGTATCTGTTTCCTGCGTTTGTACTCGGTGTTATTGGAACGCAGAGATCTCCATGAAGCAGCTCAAGTTTCTTTGTTGCTCGAAAAGTAGTTGCTTGAGGAAACGAGTGTCGTGTTTGCTTCCCTAGCAGACAAGACCTACAAGTTTCTTTCTCAAACGCAGTGGTTCCGACTCCGTACACAAGTTCCTTATTAGCCATCAACTTCAAGGTTGTGTAGTTCACATGCCCCATTCGAGCATGCCACAGACTTGATTCACTAATGCTCGTTAAATAAAGACATGCATTATTACGTAATCCCATCCTTACTTTGTACAAGTGGTTTCGTGATCTTTCTGCTTTGACAAGGAGTTTTCCTTCATGATCTCGCATCGTCAGATATGTTCCTTTCATTCTGATGTCACAGCCTGCTTCCGTAGCTTGCCCAAGACTTATTATGTTACTTTTTAAGTCGGGAATGAAATAGACATGAGACATGATTCTTGCTTTCCCATTCAAATCCACAAAGGCTATCGTGCCTTTTCCTTTGATATCAACTCGCGAGTCATCTCCAAATCGCACCTTCCGGCAATGTTAGAGTTGAGGGTATCAAAATACCTTTTGTCTCCAGTCATGTGGTTGCTGGCACCGTTATCAAGATACCAGATGTCTTCTCCAACAATGTTTGACTCAAATTTACTCGGAACACAATTTTTTTCATTGAGAAACACGACGTCATGCATCAGAAGCTCATCCGCCTCCTCTGTATCCTTCTCGACTTCTTGAGCCTCTTGCAATTTAAGTAAACGATCAGGACAAACAGAAGCATAATGACCTGTTTTATCACACCGAAAACAGGTGATGTGTGAGGTATCTTTTCCTCCTTGGCGTCCACGTCCTCGTCCTCGTGAGAATCTTCCTCCTCTTCCTCTGCCTTTGTTGGTTCCATGATACTCTGTTGGTGTCTGAGTTCATATACATAAGCTTACTTTGATCCTCTTGATTCTCTTCTTCCTCCTCGAAGATTCTTTCTTCGTAAGCTTTAAGACGACCAACAATGTCTTCAAATGTCGTGGTATTAAGATCTAATACATGTTCCAGAGAAGCAACAATATGGATGTACTTTCTCCGGGGAATACTTTTTAGGAACTTCTTAACCAGTCTAGGTTCTTCAATGATTATTCCTAAAGCAGCAGCTTTTGATGAGATCTCGGATATTCTCCCGAAAAAATCATCAATAGTCTCTGTTTCTTTCATCTTTATGCTGTCAAACTCAGTCATCAATATTTGTAATCGAGCCTCTCGAACTCGTTCTGCTCCTACATGACGAGTCTTGATGGCTTCCCAGACTTTCTTTGCTGTATCAAGTTCTCCTACTTGAAGAATTAAAGCCTCGGGTATCGACTGAAACAAAAGTGCGGTTGCCAAGTCGTTCTTATCTCCATCAGTTGTTTCTACTTCAATGGCTTCCCAAACTTTGTGAACTTTAAGAGTAACCCGCATCCGCATTGCCCAAACCGTATAGTTTGTGGTTGTGAGCATAGGACACTTAAGAGAAGAGCTTCCTCCCTCTTTTGGATTTGCGACGATAATAGCTCCAACTTCTTCTGCCATCGTCCTCAGATCTTTGTAATGCTCTGATACCAAATATAGAAATCAGGTATAGAAGATGAACACAATATTATAAAGAATTACTCTCTTTATTGCTTTAGAAAACTTACTCAAAAACTAAAGCTCTCAAACTCAATTTAGGTTAAGTTCTGTCACAAACAAGACAGCTCCTTAAATAGATCTAGGCTTACACAAATTTTCTTTTTCTCTTAATAGAAAACTTTCTATTCTCTTTAGACTTTAACATATTTAGATGACTCCTACATATGTTAAACTTCCTAACTCCTTTAGGTTTGCTTGCTCTTCAAACTTACTCTAACATATGATTGTTAGAATTGCTCTGATTGCTTCATTATATGCATTCTATGTTTTGCGGGTTTTATTCAATCTTGTAGTTTTGCTCTGATTGCTGGGCAGTCAATGTATTCATGTTCGCGTGTTTCACATGTAGCATGAGTTTTTACCACATAATATCTACAATAATTTTCAATTGTAAGTTCATATCAAATTTTTGGATATATTTTTTTTCTTTAATTTGTTGATTATCATTTTCACATTTCAAGAAAAAGAAAGAAAAATGCAAAGAATAAAAGTAAACAAAGTAATGGATCTCGGAGAGGATGAGGTAGAAAAATCATATGATCAATTTATTCATTAGTCAAAGGACATGAGAAGTAAAGAAACGAACAAAAATAAAACTAAGATAATTTAAACTAGTGATCTGATCATTTGTAAATAATGCTAAATTTGAACCAAACTTGGAACATAGCTGAACATACGTGGCCGACGTAGTCCTTGTCCAAGATCCACTTCTCTCAATATAACATCTCCAATAATGTATACAATGTTGTTGACGTCACGCGACTCTTCGAATATTTCATCACAACACACAGCAACTTTATTCTCCACGTCGATGGAAAAACTTACATCATCACGATTCCAAAATTGAAGAGTGCTTAAACCAATTTTCAAAGACATGGCTTTGGTCTCACTAATAATATCTGTCATCCATATCTCCATCGTTAATGCTTCTTCTTCGTCCTGAAACAACACCGCAAGACGCTCTTCTCTTACAGAAGACAAAGCATAAATATCTGTATACGGAAGGGCCACACGTGGCCCAAACTTCTCTGTTGTAAAATCAAAACTTATTAAGAATTCATTGCCAAAATCTTCCTCTGTTCCGTCTGTTTTGTCTGCAGCTACCCAATAAGTATTTCCATTTACAGACACACCACGTAAATGTATTTCAAAGTCTAGAATTAAGCTATCAAGAATCCTCCACGAGTTAGATTTAAGCTCATAAATTTCCAACTTAGCTTCATGAGTATCCAAAAACCTCAGGATCTTGTAATTACGGCACAATTTGTTGTTTTCGTATCCGAGAGCATACTCTTCGTCTCTCTTCGTAACACTTTCTGTTTGGATCCACCTAGTTTGACCCGTACATGGGTTCCAAACCACGAGTGTGGCACTCGACTTTGTGCATAGCAATAATCCGTCACAGTGAAAGACTTCATACACCTCAAATTTATTTGCATGATAATGGACATTACTCAGGCTAACTTCTCCCTTGAGTTCTATAGACGGAGCAATGTTTTCTTGAAGTCCACAGAGATCGACACTCAAGAAAGAAAACATATAATCGATCAAAAATAGATTCAAATACTCTTTTGGTGCTTCATCAGAGTGCTTCTTGGTGAATTTATGATCATTGATTAATTTTTTCCATTGTTTGCAAGTAGACCCTAATCATTTTAGGGATCTGGCTGGAATCCTAGAGAGTGTATCCTCGACCAAATCGAATGGAAGACCAAACATGGGAGAAGTTTGTAATTTCACAAGGAAGAAGGAAGCGAGGGTTGCAAGTTTGAGATTAGGGCTTTGACTTGCTCGCCATATATAAACAAAAAAAAATATTTATATTCCTGATATATTCTATAATAATTAGGATTTACTATAGTTTACAAATTCGCTACGGGTTTGTGTATATAAGCTGCAAATACACTCAAGATTAAAACTGCGTACTGAAAAGGAAAATCACATTGTAATTTCCATTTGGAAATTTGGGAATATGGATCAAAACTTACAAATGTTTGTTTTAATAGGATTTTCTCAGTTTTTATCAAAATCTGTCTATACCATGCTTTGGATATCTTATTATATACAACTTGATCTCTCAAAATAATTGAAATAACAAGATCGTGACAAGTGGCAGTAAGATAATTTAGATGTTAAAATGTGTAAAATTACAAATATAAAACAATTTGTTTCCATTGAAAATAAAAATAGGAAATAATAAAAGTAAATCATAATCCAAAAGGATTATAACTTTTTTTTTAAAAAAAAATCTTAAATCTGAAAAAATTAGAAATGCTCATCTTCTATATATTAAAGGAGAAGACTTTAGAGGTTTTTTTGCTGAGGTGTCATTTTATGGTTTTTCCTAATTTTTTTTGTTTTTAATTTATTTTTAATGTTTATCCCTGTTACCAAACACTAAATTTTTACTATATTTATGTTTTTAAATTCCCATTAAAAATTCATTGATCGCTAAATGTACTGTTATTTTTAAGCTTTTTTCAAAATACACATTTTTTATATCACTAAGTCATAACCATAATATATACATAACACAAAGCAAAATTAATACATCTTTTGCTACACGCACGTTATTTATGCATATGACACGTACCAGAGTACATTTAAACTCTGTTAAAAACAGAGTAAAATTTGTTCTATAGTTTTTTTTCTTTTTTAAATTGTTGTACCTTCTTCCGTTCACCTATCACGAGAAGTAATAAGACATATAATATAACATTATGTTTTATACAGTCTATTTTAACATACAATAAACAAGAAAAATTAGATAAAGAGACTCTAATTTCAATTTAAAATTGCTAATTTAAATCGGGAATATGTATATTTTATTTCGAAAAAACCTTCACTTCTATAGTTTTAGGAGGAGAAAGCCACAAAATCAGCCAGGATTTAAAATATGTTTTTCTAGACTATAGAGATATTGATTTGTTTATGTTTACGTTTTTAAATTCTTCGGATAAGAATATACAGATATCGATCAGTTAAAGATTACCATGTGATGCTTAAAATATACTCGATTCAAATCATCAAATCTTTTAAAATCTCTGCACAGTTACATAACTGAGCAGTTTATCTTGCGCTAATCTTTTTCTTAGAAAAATACTATTATCTTTGGAACACCAACGAAGTTCACAACTTTCAACGGCATCGATAATTTCGATCCTCTGAATATTTTTTTTCTCATTGAATTCTCTGAATATTCTCAATTTAAAGGATCAAATCTTTGCATAATCTCTCTAAAAAAATACTCAAATATCTTTTTCACCACTATATAAATACGTCGACTGTCTATAACTTTTTTATCACCAATAACACGATTATTCACTTATACAATTTCTTTCTCACAATTATCAATGGCCGCGGTTGTTGATCTCTGCACTCAAACCATTTAAGACGCAATGGAAAATTAGTTTGAAGATCATCAAACTTTGGAAACAGTTTTGCAATGGCGTACAAACTCTTGAAATGATCGTCGTTGATGAGAAGGTAAAATCTGTGAAATTGTTTTATATGTATACACTTTATGATCATTAGTACTGACCAATGCAAATAATAACTTTGTAACCAATAATGATAGACTGCATGCGATATCTCTATGCTTTACGTAGAAAAGTCTGTAAGCAATAATGATAGACTGCATGTGATCTCTCTATGTTTTACGTAGAAAAGTTTTTAAACAATAATGATAGACTGCATGAGATCGTAAATATTGTAATCACTTCCAAGGTTTGTAATCCTGCTTTGGATTTGAGTACTGTAATTTTTTCTTCATTTTTAACCCTACAATATATGATGTAAAACATTTTGTGTTTATAGGCACCTGTAGTGTTGGTAACTGTTACCTGATCCAGATTTTCCCGAAATTAAAGCTTTCCGTCAAAGGTTATATTAATATATATTTACTGTATTAGAATATTATTTTGATACTCATTTATATTCTAAACACACATATTTGGTTTGTTTGTAGTTTACCCGATGATGGTGTCACCCTATCATACACCCATCCTAATCAATTGACTATTGTCAATTCTGTGTCTCTTAGAGAAGATTTTATTGTGAAGTCTGCACGTATAACTATCAGTGAAATCGTTTCTGCTGCAGAGGTTATTACTTTATCTTTTTTTATACGAAATATTTAGAATTTTTGGCAATAATCTTAAATATTATGATTAATTTTTGCAGATTGGGAAATGTGTTACAATGGCTACAATCATGTCCATTGACATCGAGTTTGTTTGGTACTACATGTCATGCAAAGCTTGCGCTAAAAAATTTTTGGCCATTGATATGGAGGTTCTACAGGAGAACACACCCTGACAGGAAATGACCGAAGCAGTTATGGAAATGCACCGAATGCAATGAAGATGATGTGATGATGTCACTCCAGCGTATGTTTTATTTTCTTAATTAAGTGTAAATTTTATATTTCCACTCTAATCATCTGTTATCACATGTAAAAATAGGTATATGTTGACTTTCCGTGTGATGGATAATACTGGTGAAACAAAGTTTTTGCTGTTTGACAAATTGGCAAAGGAAATTGTTAATAAAACAGCAGCAGAGCTAACAGGATCTGTTCACGAGGTTAGTAATTTTTTATTTACTCTTTTAATTGTATCCAATTTAATTTACTTATTTTTTGTAATTTTAAAATTTGAAGATTCAAGATCCAGAGCTTCTTCCTCTGCCTCTAGGTAATACATGTGGAAACATATCTGTTCAAGATTGCCACTGAAAGTTCCAACATTGTCTTCCATAGTGATACTTATAAAGTAACACAAAAGGTTACTCAAAGTGACATTGTCAAAGAATTTTCTGAGACAACTCCTTCACCGGTATATATAATCTTATTACAAATGGATATATTTTATTTAATATCTAACTAATAATCCTTATGTTATCTCTTCCTGACAGAAAAATGCATTGGTCAAGTCTGAGAAAAATTGTTTCACCACTCCAGAGAACACAGTATGTTATTATCCATAACAACCTCACAAAAGGTTAATTTTATTAGGCTTTTATTAAGTTTTTTTTCATATATTGTTAATTTACAGATTCATATGTTAGCGCTTGAACCTGCTGAAGATGAGACCACCCCATCTTTAAAAAGGAAAAGCAATGACAGCATTGATTTAACCAACGATAGTGAAGAAAATTCTACCTCCAAAAAACTTACAAGGCTAATTTTGAAGATAATGAAGACCCAAACCATGTTTTTAAGAAAGTTAAGATTGAGAAGTCTTAGTGGAATTCGAAGAAACATGAAGGAAGACTCTAATATCTATTTGATTTTTTCCTTTTCTATAAACTGTTTTCTTTTTCTGAGACAATTGTTTCCTTTTCCTATAAATTGTTTTCTTTTTCAGTTTGTTTGAACGATTTTAGTTTTATTTTTCATGGAATAATAATGTTTTTTTACTTTTGAAATAAGATCATGTTTAATTTGCTTAGTTAATAATAAGGTTTCTTTTCTAAAATTCACAACTTTGTCATCTAACTCTTTTTTCTTTGCTACAATTCTTACTCATTTTTTGAGATAACAGATTTTGAACCTATCATTTTTTTCTTTGCACCAAAATTTATATAATATCAATGTTTTAAAAATAATCATGTACGTGCGTAAGGAACAGTACTATCATCAACAACATATATGTTATTTTACAAAATCAGATGCCAATAAAATTTTAAAAGAACTTTAATTATTCATTTTACAATTGAATATAATGTTGTTTTATCTTATATACATATAGTTTAACTACTATAATATAACTATTAATCCTGTGCAAGCCACGGGTATCATCCTAGTCTTTATATAAAAGAATCAACTTTCTCATAATTTTTCATCAAACACAATAACACAACCAAAAAAATAAATAATAATAGGTACGCTTTCTCATTCTATTAGTATAATTTAAATTTAAATAGTTTTTTTTAAAGATTAACACTATATATTAATAATGTTAACATCTTTCACGTAAATAATATTAAAGTCGCTCATGCAAATAATATAATATTTACGGTAACGTATTAACGTTAATATGGATGACATTAACATATATAATATAGTTTTGCATTGGGTTCTCACGTGCAAAAGTATCTTTAAATTTTATTTTATAATAGTACTATATAGTATAGTATTGAATGATTTTCTTACGTGTAATAGTATCTTTTATTTTGTATTATAATATTTTCCAAATATACTTTTTTATTTTAACTTCTAATTCAAATTAATCTAATTTTTTTCCAGGGAAAATATTTCATTGCCGAAACAATGAATTCAGCTAATTTTTCTAATATAAGATCATTTAAATAAAAAATATCACTATCGTCCACAATATAGTATCTTATTATAAAATGGGAACCAATTTTTTTTAAAAAAAAAACAAGATGAATTTTCTGCTACTTGATGAGAAGATAAATATTTTAATTTAATTTCCTAAATTTTATATACTTTATTATCATAAAATTATTAAATTTTCTTTAAAGACAAGAAAATAATATTAAATATTGCATTATTGTATAAAGTTTGATTCTTAAAGTTACTACTTAATAAGATCGTGATAAGTAACAATAAGATCATTAAATATTTTGACATATGTCATAAAAATAATAATTATATAAAGGAAATTTTAATCCTAATTTTTTTTAATAGATTATATAAAAGTTAAATTTCTTAGATGAATCGTAAAAAGGAAAGGATTATCCGTATTTCCCTTATAAATATAAAATTATTTAATAGTAATTTTCCTTTTTTTATATAATATCTTAAACCAAAAAAGATTACAAAATACTGATCTTATTATAAAAAGAATTATAATAACTATTTTAAATAGAATATACTTCAATAAAAATATTAAAATTTTTATTTCTTCTTCAGTTTCATATTTATCAAATCTATATTTATATAATATCAAAAATGTACATATTATTCAAATTTTCTTATATTAATTTTATTGATAGTTAATTTAATAATTTGATGAAATTTATTGTACTGATGTTGGTCATTTTATAATAGTTTTTTATTGTGTGTAGTTTATTAAAATATTAGATTTTAATGTAGTTATGAAATATAGAGTTTTTTTTTGCGTAGGGTTCGTTAAGAAAATGTTTTACTAATAAATTATCTTAAGCTTCATATATTATATTTAAAATTTATTTTGAAAATATTTACTTTTCAGAATTATTAGGTAATCTAAATCCAATTTCAAATTTTCTTATTATTTTTATAAGTTTCTCGGATTTTTAATCACAGGTTATAAGACAACATTTTTTTGTTGTTGTTGAAATGTTAGATTTTGATTATCAACAAAAAAGTTTTTACAAATTTTTGGATACAAATCGATATCCAAAAATAGCTAAGATAGAGTATCAAAATAAGATGGCAACTTAGTTACAATATCAGATGAAAGCTCTACCAAGTTTTAATTTGTGACTAAGTCGGAAGTTCAATGTCATTCCATCTTGAAAGGGCTTCATCATCCGTGCCTTCCGCGTCGCAGTGGAGGGATAGAAGGCGGGATTGGACTGCTTTGTGTATTTAGATCGTCAGGGCTATGGCTGAGGTTGAGGGATGCAGATGCCTTAGACCATTCCTCTCTTTCCAGACCCAATATATTGTTGTTTGAAACGCCATTCTTGCAAGCAAAGAGTCACGCTTCGAGAGATAGTTATCGCAGAGATGATTGACAGTTTCCCACCAATCTGGATCAATTCTGTGGCTAAGAATGTCGGACATGAGATAGTGCCAAACTGTGAACGTGTATGGACATGCGAAGTATAGGTGTTCACGTGTTTCGTTTGGCTCTCCACATAGGATACATGGCTGCCATGGATATAAGACAACATTTTGAAGAACTTAATGTGAGATGTAATAAAAATTTAAATATATAGTAGATATTAGTATGTTAATGCTTTTATTTCATTACAATTTGTAATTTTGTGTGATTGTGAGTTAAAATATTTATTTTAAATGTAAATATTTTTTTTAGTTGTAATACCTAGATATCTAAATTAATCGAGAGGGTTCATCCAGAAAACTTTTGATTGTATATTTATTTATATCCATCTGTTTTTAAGTTTTAGACAGAAATGATATAATAATGTTTTATGGGGTTTCTCGAATTTCTTAACTAAGGGTTATAAGAAATTATTTTTAAAATAATTTAACATGAAATTTGAGATTGATCTTACTCACATGATAGGCGGATCCTTATCTAGTATTTAAGAAATATTAAAAATAACTTTTTGAATCTTATTATATAAAGTATGGCTTCAAAAGTTAGTAATTAACTAGATTTTTCTATGTGGCATTTTATTGTTTTAAGATGTTGACATTTGTCAAACAGTGAAAACGATTAATATTATATTTCAGGAAAAAATTTGTAAAGCAAAAAGAAAATCATAGAAAAAATGAATTTCAATTCTGAAGCAAAAAGAAAAACATTGAAAAAAATCCATTGTGCGATTAATTTAAAAGAAAAAACTAAAAGAAATAGACATAATGAATATCTAAATTAAAAAGGAATTTTTTAAAAAATATTCATTGTTCGGTTAATTTTAAAGATAACTAAATAAATAGACTTATTAATATTTATTAAAAAGAAGGATTTTAAGTGTTTCAACAAAAAAAAAAGAAATATAATCAATAAAGGGAAAAATTAAGAAAATAATTATTACTCTTTTAAAAGCTTGCAAATATTATGATGTCTATATAAAGAACTTAGCTTATACAAAAAATATTCATTACCCGGTTGATTATAAAGATAACTAAGGAAATAGATTTATTAATATTTTATTGAAAAAAGGAATTCAAGCTTTTCAACAAAAAAAAGAATTATAATCAACAAAAATGAAATTAAGAAAAATATTATTACCTTTTAAAACAAAATGCAAATATTTATGATGTCTATATTAATTAAGAACTTAGCTTTTTCATAATTTACAAGATCATATTTATAAAATATGTAAAGTGAGTCAATTAAATTTTGACATGTAATAATTTTATTTTTTCTAATTAAATAAATGAAAAATTATAATCAGTTTTTGTCGATCAAGAAAGAAAAAATATGTTTTATAAATTATCAAAATTATAATCAGTTTTTTTAAAAAAAAAAATTGTGGCCGAATTTCAATGAATTCAGTTGAATATAATTACTAATTATTACATTTTAAATGTCTTATAGTTAGTTTTTTTCTTAAATAAAAATCTCAGAAAAGGAAAAAAGAATAAAGAAATTGAGTTGTTCTAATTTGTAAAAGAAAAAAAATTAAGATTTACCGATTAACATGATCTTGATATATGTTAATTGAGTCAATCAGATTTTTATGTATAAATTTTTTTTCGTAATTGAATAAATTGAAATTACAATCAGTTTTCGTTGACAAACAAAAATAATATTTGAATTTTTATAATTTTAAAAATATAAAAGAAAAAAGAATACTTTAGTTTTACAAATTCATAAAAGAAAAAGGAAAATCAAATATCTTTTCTTATTAAATAAAATTTTATGTTTTTCAAAAAAATAAAATTTGATGCTCAAAACCATTAATAAATATAATCGTAACATATGTCTAATCTGTCTATGAAATTTTGGGACATGTAAAAATTCATTTTAAGATAAAAATATATATTAATTACTTAATAACAATATTATTCTGTATGATTATGTATGAACAAATTTAAGTTTTAACATAAATCTGTTTTCTTTTTTAAGGTTTAAAAATTTAAATTTTTTTCTATATTTAATTCATTAAAATATTTATCAAGTAATATAATATGTTTGTTGGTCAAGAAGTAATATAATATTTAAAATATATATATTTAGAATCCTTTTGTTTATTTAGAAAAAAAATTTCTACAAGTTTCTCGAATTTCTCAATTATTTATAAAATATAGTTTTTAATACTTTAACACAAATTTTAATCTAATCAAAAATAAATATGTTATGCAGGTTATCAATTTCAAATTTCAAATATTTTTTTCACTCCTGTATCACGCGGATCCTAGTCTTGTTATATATATAAAAAAAAACATACATTCAACAAAGTTTAGCTTTGAGATCCTTTCTCATAATTTTTCCAGAAAGAGATTTGAAGATTGAGGTAACAAAGAAAACCTTGTGCAATCTCTTGTGGAATACCACCTACAGATCCACACATCAGTTACATACTGATCCACACATCAGTTACAGACTCATTCTATATAAAACACATAACGAAAATCAAAAGTATATAATTTTGTTGATAAAAAGCTAAGAACATGTGTGTATTTTTCATAAATTTAATCATTATGCATATTTTAATAGATGATTTTAAATCATATGTGGACAATTTCAATAGCATATAGCCTCAACTTTTATTATCTTTGTTAAGTATTTTAATTTATCTATCCATATGTTACTTTTTATAATCTAATATTCCAACATGTTATTCTACTAATTTACCCATAAAATTATATAAAATTTTCAAAAACATATTAAACTTTCTTAAAGTTCCGAAATTACTCAAACTATTAAATTTTTTAGAAAATATCTTAGCTGAGAAAATTTATGTATTCCTCACTCGTTAGGCTACCTCAATTTTCTGTTTTGTTTTCTATCAGATTTCTTTGAGAGTTTTTGTTAAATTTTAAAATATCTGTTATGTTCTATACCGGTAAATTCTCATTCTAAATCCAGAAATACCTAAGCTTTAGTACTCCATTTTTCTTTTTACCTTTTTTTCTAAAAATATATATTTTATTTGACGTGTCTTAGTTTATTTTCCTTGTGAAACAAAAACAAAATCATTGAAATAACATATCCAAATAATACAGTTTATTAACCCTCTTGATTTCCACCCTTGTTGCGGCAAATGATTTAAAAGAAAGAGACAAGTATTGTGGATAAAAAGAACGCTTTGAATTATATATAAAAGAAAACAAAAAATACATTCAACAAAGTTTAGCTTTGAGATCCTTTCTCAGAATTTTTCCCGAAGGAGATTTAGAAATTAAGGGAACAAAGAAGACCTTGTGCAATCTCTTGTAGAATACCACCTACAGATCCACACATCAGTAGATACTGATCCACGCTTCAGTTACATACTCATTCCATATAAAGCACATAACGAAAATCAAAAGTATATAATTTTGTTGATAAAAGCTATTACTTTTCAGAAATTAAATCATTCTGAGAAAATTGTAGTCTTATTTTCCGAGATATCTTCTAGTTGTCATGCCATGGTGTAAGGAGTAGTCAATTCGGATTTGGGTTTGATTTTTTCCATTTTTTGGTCTTTCGGTTTTTAAAAATTAGTTTCCATATTAATACCATATTTACTCTGGTTTAGTTTAGTTTAGATACCTTATATTTTTGGTTTGTAACCGAAAACCATAATTATATCAAAAATTTTATATAAAAAATTAGTCTATATGATTAAATTTTGATTTACTAAATATATAAAATACTAATATTATTATTATAATATTTAATAAAAAAGAATTTTGTAAAAAAATACAAAATAAGTTTTCAACACAAAAAGTATACTTTTAATTAAAATTTATGAAATTGGAAAATTTTATCAAGTTAATATAAAATAAAGTAACAAAAATAATAAAATGAAATTTCCAAATATTATTATATCAATAAAATTGTTTATATAGTCGATTATATTATATAGTTTATATTTAATTATACTATTATACATTACTATATTTTCATCAATCAGATTTTTTATTTATTCTGTTTGTTTGATTTATGACTGAACTATACCATATTATACGGTTTTAATAACTAACATTCATATGATTTATACGAAATAACTATAACTAAACTACAATTTTTATTTTCGTCTGTTTCGGTTCTAAGCAATATGTGAACATATAAGGACCATGTCTAAAATATTTAAAATTTTTAGCCAATATAAAAAGATTAAAGAGGAGCGGTGTATTACTCCGATATCGAAGCAGAAAGCATGATAAAGAGAAATATTTTTCGACGAAGGTTCAGCACAATTTTAAAAATTCTGAAACTTTGAGAGTAGCTGCAAAAGGAGACATGGAAGTCATTACAAAAATATTCAAGTCAAGAGAAATTCTGAAGCAGCACAGAAAAATCATAGAAGACCGTTTTGTGAGAAAAAGGACCAATCAGGGGAATAAATCCAAAAGGAGGAGTTTCGAGTATCAATAAATTCTGGAAATTGTTTTGAAGACACTAGACACCAAGAGGAAGCTTTGGAATGTGGAAGTTTAGTATTTTAACATCTGTTGCACAAGTTATGCAATTATATCTAAGGGGGTACGAAGAGGAGTACTTGGAGGAAAATAATTCAAAAAGGCAAGCTCCGTTATCTAAAAATTTTGAATTTTGGAGGGATCATAAAAGACATATAAAAGAAGCATCAGAAAGTAACAGAATAATTTTTGGATAAGGGAATCATCAGTTATGGATTTGTCTCCTCAGAAGGTGTTAGATGGAAGCTTACAACAACTAGAGTCCAAAAGAAGGTTCTGCATGACCAGATATTCCTGCCCTATATGACTAAAAAGAAATACAAGAAAGGTCTGGAAAGGTTTGTCTGAGAAAGAGTCAATCAGGAAATGATTAAGTGGGGAGAAAATTAAAGAAAATGTGATTTAATCAATAAATTGTGCATGGAGTGGACATGTGTTATCACCCTGAACGAAATTAGTGGCAACTTAGGGTTTAAATCAGCTCAGCTCCTGGATTATGTGTCAAGCAATCAGAGACTCATCCCACTAACTCAACCCTCTCTTCTCTCCTCTTATATATATCAAGCACTCTTCTCTCCATTCCACCTTTTGCCAAAGTTTAGATCAAAGGTTTCTCTGTGTTTTAGAGTGAGAGTAAGGTTAGAGAGAGAGAGCTAGGCGTGGGTTAAGGAGCTGTCTTGTTGGTGCTTGTGTTGCTTGGAGTTCTTGTTGCTCTTTCCTCTCTTCTCCTCTTTGCCGATTTCTTGTTGAGGTGGGTTTCAGTGTTTAGTAGCCCTTCTCTGCTCTTATTCTACACCATTATGTGCATGCATGGTGCTGTAGATGAGGCAGGGTTGGAATTTCCTTTGCTTCTTTCTCCTTTTCAAATCGATTTGCTTGTTTGTTTAAGTTAAGATTTGTTTCTTGTTGGTTGTTGTTGAGAAATGATTTGATGGTGATTTGCTTTGGATTTTCAAAGGTTTTCAAATGTTTTCAAGTGGATCTCTCTTCCTATAAGAATCGATTTCAGTTTTCTTGATTTTGGAAAGATTAACTTTTGAATCTTGGTTTTAAGCTTGAAACTCTTGAGTTGGAGTAAGAATAGAGATATGGATGCATTGCATGTAGATAAGTAAAAGGAAGTAAGATAGTAGTGATTGTATTGTCATGCATGTAGTTGTTAAGTGAGTTTATGGGACTAGAGAGTTACATGCATGCATGAGTAGGTAGAAAATTGAGTTGATAGATGCTTCCCTGCATGTTAAGAGATTAGTAAGCTAGCGATTGTGTTGGTTTAGACATGTGATTAAGAAGTTAGCCATCTAGAAAATATTTGGGGTAATAATCGGTTAGTATGTATGGTAAGGGAAGTGTAGTTGAATTTTAAGTGTTAGAAATTATGAGTAGAGTTTAGACATTTCACATAAGTAAACAAATGGCTTTAGTTAGTAATTAGGAGTATTTCAACTTAATAGGATATAGTATGCATGTTAAACAAGAATAGAATGGTAAATTAAAATTTAGAGATAATTTGGATTAATAAATGAATTTGGATATCCTTAGATCGCAGGTTTAGTATTTTGTAGAATGGTTAGGATTGTTTAGTTGCCTAAGGGTAAATAAAAGTGCATTAGTTAATAAGGAATCATCATTAGATTGCATGTTTAGTAATTTAGACCTTGCTAGAATTGTTAGATAGAGATTAAGAGTTTTCATGATAGAATTGTTAAATAGCTTAGCTTGGCATGGGGTAGTAAGTTTAAGGAAAGAGTTTCAAATGGAATTGATTTACTGAGCAAGTTTTAAATCAGTTTTGATGAAAAGAAGTATTTTCATCTGGATTTCAATAACTTGATAGAGAAGTGTTGATTTTAAAAGGAGTTGTTATCGGATTTTGATTGCTTGCTGCATACGTATGGCTTGGTTTCATGCTTGTGTGATGTTTGTGATGCAGGTAGCCTCTGTGGTGTAGACTAACGTTTTCTGCAGGCATCACTACAGAGGAATGTATTGGATTCGGCTATTGAGAGCCATGAGATTGTGGAGTTTGAGTTGTTGAAGACTGTGGTTGGAGTTGTGATGAGATGTGTGATTATAGTGGAGTTATATTGTGGTGTTTCATCATGGTGTGTAGTCAGTCCCTTTGACGGGTAGTCTTCGGAGTGAGGTGGAACCATGAGAGGTGGTTCATTGGTGGTATGTGTGTGATCCCAATTGGTTATACTCCACGGTATCGATGGACTGAGAGGTGGGGAAGACTCAGATGTCGGGGTGTCTGCCCAGCCTGAGTGTACCTGACAAGGTACGGTTTTGACAGCGTCCGGAAGAGGAAGGTCGGAGCTGGGGTCAGAATACATTTGTGCGAAAGCCGGTGTATGACCTTGTTTGTGAAGTTCCGGATTGACGGTCTTTGTGATAGTCAAGTGCAGGGTGTTCACGGGGATTCACACCATACTTTGAGATCTCAGTTCCCACGCATGTTGTTGTTGTGCGTTGTGAGAACGCGGCTTCAGAAGGATGCAGAGGCATCATTTACTAACGTGTTTACTTGCTTCGGCTATTTACTTTTCAGTTGCTTCGGCTATTTTGATTGATTGCTTGTTCGGTTATTTCGTTTATCGCTTTGTTTTAAATCTCCTCTGTGAGTCCTGAAACTCACTGGGTAATCTTATGATTGCTCACCCCTTTTCCCTTGTTCTCCCCTTTCAGGAGCCCTTAGCTTGGGATTGGTAGCGTGACTGTGATTAGGATTGGTGCTCTCGTCTCAGTTTACCAGTGGTGCTTAGTAAGTCCAGGAGTTTATAGGCTTATGCCGGTGTCGTATTATATTCACTCTTATGCGTTTTTCACAGTCTGCGGACAAACTTATCTTTGTATTCGGTTTTCATGATTTCCATGTTTTGTTAAGACTTGAAAGAACTTAAGTTATTAATGAAATGGACTATGTTTTCTTTTAAACTTCCTTGCACCTTATATTGTGTCTTCCGCTGATATGTATAGTTTGTCCGAACTTGTTCACAACTCAAGACCGAAGTACGGGTTGCAAAGCCTTAGGCCGAGGTCGAGAGGTAAATGGAGTTAAGTAATAGGACGGCTCTGTTTTCGGACTTAGTCATGGAATGAGGTGACTCGTTACTTAGCCCCGTACTGTGGCATATCCGGTACGGCTGGGCTGTGCGGCATTCATTTTCTTTTTTGATTGTTGGGCGGCCGTATATGCCTAGTCCGGATCGGGGGTGTTACAGATGGTGGTATCAAAGCGTGGTTTACGACCATGCTTCTGGAATGCAAGGATGTAGTTTTTATGGATTTCCTAAATCGGTTTTCAAACGGGTATCACTGGTTAAAAGATTCGATGAGTACCAATAGAAGTGTCTAGAGTTTAGGATAGATTTGGGGATGGGATGACTTATAGGAAACCTAACCGTGCAGAACTTGTTTTCTTCCTTGTTTAAGTGGTCGAGCTTTGGTGAGTGGTCCAGCACGGCAGGAGGTAGCAGTCATTGGTGGCCTGAGTTTGATTCAACAAGCAGTTCAGATACCGAGTCAGTGGGGAGTGCCAACGCCAGCCCAAAAGAAGCTTCCGGTCATTCTCTCGATCCACGGAGGGGCAATACCAACTTTGAAGTACAGACATCTCGGATAGCAAGATTTGATCTGAACCTACCAGCACCCGAGTACGAGACAGATGACCAGGTGGTACCATCGATGGGTATTATTGTCATATCTTCATCATCTTCAAGTGGGAGCTCAGCCAGTACCCAGGGATAATCAGGTGCAAACCGCCAGCCCAACAACCAACGTCTTACCTCTGGACGCCATGCATACACCCCGAGCAATGTTCTGAATTTCGGAGGGAGCCGCACAGCGTTATTCCGGAGGACCGCCCGTAAAAGGACATTGCCGCCCCAGCATGTGAGGGCTACGGTCAGATGTGGACACTTCAGACAACACGGCCACTTCACTCACATGTGTCCCCAAGTATCTGCACCAAGGGACCCCGATACCAACCAGAACCAAGAGGAGCCAGTGACAGTGAGGGAGATCGGTGAACCTATTTGACCAAGGACTCGCCTCAGATTTCTATCACAGGCCCGTAAGAAAGTGAGGACACCCGACCAATGAGAGCAGCTCTCAGATGTGGACTCTGCGGACAGTCCGGCCACTTCACACACATACTTGTCCTCATCCGCCTGCATCAAGCAACTCCAACACCCACAGCTGTTCATTCTGCAGAGAAACTTCCGAATCAAGGTACGTACTCTAATAGTTGATGGTGTGTTAGGTTGAATAGTTAAGGTCCGGGAGAGTGTAGAAATCCGATTCGTCTTTAGACCCCAATCACTAGGAAAACTCCTTTGGCATAAAGATGTGGATTGTTGAGATGGAGAATGAGGTTGAGAATGGAAAGTGGAATGGAAAGGATCAAAATCAAAACAGAGGACAGATAGGAGGATAGAAGGAACTAAGAAGCAATGAGGTTGGAGCAAGACAAGAATGGGGGAGATCCAAAGGAGATGAGAAGAAAGATGGAAGTTATGAGGTCAATGGCGAAAGTCTGGTACTAACCAAGGGAAGGCAGCATGAGGATAAGGTAAGAGGACCGCATGGAGCAGTAAATTCGAGGTCGAATTCATTCGAAGGGGAGGTGAATGTAATACCCCGATATCAAAGCAGAAAGCATGACGAAGAGAAATAATTTTTGACGAAGGGTCAGGACAATTTTAAAAATTCTGAAACTTGGAGAGTAGCTGCACAAGGAGCCAAGGAAGTCATTACAAAAAGATTCAAGTCAATAGAAATTTTGAATCAGCACAGAAAAACCATAGAAGACCATTTTGCGAGAAAAAGGACCAATCAGGGGAATAAATCCAAAAGGAGGAGTTTCGAGTATCAATAAATTCTGGAATTGTTTTTGAAGACACTAGAAACCAAGAGGAATCTTTGGAACGTGGAATATTAGTATTTTAACATCTGATGCACAAGTTATGAAATTATTTCAAAGGGGGTACAAAGAGGAGTACTTGGAGGAAAATAATTCAAAAAGGCAAGTTCCGTTATCTAAAAATTCTGAATTTTGGAGGGATCATAAAAGACATATAAAAGAAGCATCAGAAATAAACAGAAATTTTTTTGGATAAGGGAATCATCAGTTATGGTTTTTCTCCACAGATGGTGTTATATGGAAGCTTACACAACTAGAGTCCAAAAGAAGGTTCTGCATGGAGTGGACAGGTGTTATCACTCTGAACGAAATTAGTGGAAACTTAGGGTTTAAATCAGCTCAGCTCCTGGATTATGTGTCGAGCAATCAAAGACTCATTCCACTAACTCAACCCTCTCTTCTATCCTCTTATATATATCAAGCACTCTTCTCTCCATTCCACATTTTGCCAAAGTTTAGATCAAAGGTTTCTCTGTTTTTTAGAGTGAGATTAAGGTTAGAGAGAGAGCTAGGCGTGGGTTAAGGAGCTGTCTTGTTGGTGCTTGTGTTGCTTGGAGTTCTTGTTGCTCTCTCCTCTCTTCTCCTCTTTGCCGATTTCTTGTTGAGGTGGGTTTCAGTGTTTAGTAGCCCTTCTCTGCTCTTATTCTACACCATTATTTGCATGCATGGTGCTGTAGATGAGGCAGGGTTGGAATTTCCTTTGCTTCTTTCTCCTTTTAAATCGATTTGCTTGTTTGTTTAAGTTAAGATTTGTTTCTTGTTGGTTGTTATTGAGAAATGATTTGATGGTGATTTTCTTTGGATTTTCAAAGGGTTTTCAAATGTTTTCAAGTGGATCTATCTTCCTATAAGAATCGATTTCAGTTTTCTTGATTTTGGAAAGATTAACTTTTGAATCTTGGTTTTAAGCTTGAAACTCTTGAGTTGGAGTAAGAATAGAGATATGGATGCATTGCATGTAGATAAGTAAAAGGAAGTAAGATAATAGTGATTGTATTGTCATGCATGTAGTTGTTAAGTGAGTTTATGGGACTAGAGAGTTACATGCATGCATGAGTAGGTAGAAAATTGAGTTGATAGATGCTTCCCTGCATGTTAAGAGATTAGTAAGCTAGTGATTGTGTTGGTTTAGACATGTGATTAAGAAGTTAGCAATCTAGAAAATATTTGGGGTAATAATCGGTAAGTATGTATGGTAAGAGAAGTTTAGCTGAATTTTAAGTGTTAGAAATTTTGAGTAGAGTCTAGACCTTGCACATAAGCAAACAAATGGCTTTAGTTAGTAATTAGGAGTATTTCAACTTAATAGGATAGTATGCATGTTAAACAAGAATCGAATGGTAAATTAAAATTTAGAGATAATTTGGATTAATAAATGAATTTGGATATCCTTAGATCGCAGGTTTAGTATTTTGTAGAATGGTTAGGATTGTTTAGTTGCCAGGGTAAACAAAAGTGCATTAGTTAATAAGGAATCATCATTAGGTTGCATGTTTAGTAATTTAGACCTTACTAGAATTGTTAGATAGAGATTAAGATTTTGCATGATAGAATTGTTAAATAGGTTAGCTTGGCATGGGGTAATAAGTTTAAGGAAAGAGTTTCAAATGGAATTGATTTACTGAGCAAGTTTTAAATCGGTTTTGATGAAAAGAAGTATTTTCATCTGGATTTCAATAACTTGATAGAGAAGTGTTGATTTTAAAAGGAGTTGTTATCCGATTTTGATTGCTTGTTGCATACGTATGGCTTGGTTGCATGCTTGTGTGATGTTTGTGATGCAGGTAGCCTCTGTGGTGTAGACTTACGTTTTATGCAGGCATCACCACAGAGGAATGTATTGAATTCGTCTAGTGAGAGCCATGAGATTGTGGACTTTAAGTTTTTGAGGACTGTGGTTGGAGTTGTGATGAGATGTGTGATTATTGTGGAGTTATATTGTGGTGTTTCATCGTGGTGTGTAGTCAGTCCGTTTGACGGGTAGTCTTCGGAGTGAGGTGGAACCGTGAGAGGCCGTTCAGTGGCGGTATGTGTGTGATCCCAATTGGTTATCCTCCACGGCATCGATGGACTGAGAGGTGGGGAAAACTAGGATGTCGGGGTGGCTGTCCAGCCTGAGTGTACCTAACGAGGTACGGTTTTGACAGCGTCCGGAAGAGGAAGATCGGATTTGGGGTCGGAATACATTTGTGCGAAAGCCGGTGTATGATATTGTTTGTGAAGTTCCGACTTGACGGTCTTTGTGATAGTCAAGTGCAGGGTGTTCATGGGGATTCACACCATACTTTGAGATCTCAGTGCCCACGCGTGTTGTTCTTGTGCGTTGTGAGAACGCGGCTTCAGAAGGATGTAGAGGCATCATTTACTAACGTGTTTACTTGCTTCGGCTATTTATTTTTCAGTTGCTTCAGATATTTTGATTGATTGCTTGTTCGGTTATTTCGTTTATCACTTTGTTTTAAATCTCCTCTGTGAGTCCTGAAACTCACTGGGTAATCTTATGATTGCTCACCCCTTTTCCCCTTTTCTGCGCTTTCAGGAGCCCTTAGCTTGGGATTGGTAGCATGGCTGTGATTAAGATTGGTGCTCTCGTCTCAGTTTACCAGTGGTGCTTAGTAAGTCCAGGAGTTTATAGGCTTATGTCGTATTATGTTCACTCTTATGCGTTTTTCACAGTCCGCGGACAAACTTATCTTTGTATTCGGTTTTCATGATTTCCATGTTTTGTTAAGACTTGAAAGAACTTAAGTTATTAATGAAATGGACTATGTTTTCTTTTAAACTTCCTTGCACCTTATATTGTGTCTTCCGCTGATATGTATAGTTTGTCCGAACTTGTTCACAACTCAAGACCGAAGTACGGGTTGCAAAGCCTTAGGCCGAGGTCGAGAGGTAAACAGAGTTAATTAATGGGATGGCTCTGTTTTCGAACTTAGTCCTGGAATGAGGTGACTCGTTACTTAGCCTCGTACTGTGGCATCTCCGGTACGGCTGGGCTGTGTGGGCATTCATGTTCTTGTTTGATTGTTGGGTGGCCGTATATGTCTAGTCCGGATCGGAGGTGTTACAAGCGGGGTCTTACTATTTAAGATAAATAAAATGGAATACACATATTGAATTCTTTTTTATATTGGACACCAAAATTTCCAAATCATTTGTTTTACATTAATTTCCTTCTCTAACTATAATGTTTTTAAAAGTGAAACACTTTTTTATAAAGGTTTCTGCTTTGGCTATGAGCATATACGTATTTTTCTGTTTCGTTAAATAATGGGATATTATTGCCACTTAAAATGTTTATTTCTAAGATGATATATTCTCCTCGCACATGTATCTATGATATTTTTCAACCAAAAAGAAAGAGCAATTAAATATGTGTACCTGTTTGGCTATATATTGTTTTATATCTTCTTTCGTGATGCCGTTTCTATTGGATCGCACCACGACAGCCTCCAGTAATTCTCCAGCCACATCATCTCCTTGGCTGCAAGTGACCAATAAAGTTTAGAAAACGGTGCCGTACTACCTTATGACTGAACGCATATATTGCTACTTACTGAACAACCGCAGCATCCGCAATAGAATGGTGGTTGATGAGCAAAGCCTCTAGCTCAGCCGGAGGCACCTGTTCTTTCACATTTTATCATCAGTGCCACCGTACTAGTTGTTTGTACTCAATTAGAATTTTTCCAGTCATACCAGTTGTGCCAGACATATATGACGCAGAATATTGAGTTGTACTAATTGTACATAGTCAAACCTGATAGAAATAACATGCATACAAGTGTAACATTCCGATCTCAGTCATACAAAGCTTACACAAATACAAAAGAGATTACAAACCAAACACAACTAACATCCAAAGTTTTCTCCAGGCTCGAACCACTTCTGAAATGGTAAGCGACTCTTTCTCTTCCTTCGAGGTTCTCCAACCCCTGGGTGACGGGTCACTTGTTTTCTTCCTTTTTTTACTTTGTAAGCTTTTGATAAGACATGCTGAGATTGTATTTCCTCAGGAAGATCCCAAGTAGAATGATGAGATACCAGATATTTCGTTCTGCAATACGCTAATGTCCACTACTCCATCCAATAAACCTTTGAGCAAAATTAGGTATATTAGGCTCCTGGTTTTATTTTTTGCAACATTTATGTTGGCCGCTAGCGCATGCAAGCATGGATACTTGTGTATATCGAGATACTTGCAGCTGCAAGTCTTCATGCTAAAATTAACCAAATATGAAATGTCATATTTCCCAATGACATTGTACTCGGGCTGAAAGGTGTTTAGCTCTTGCATAATTAACAACTTTGCAGCCGGAATCTGGTTATGCAGTTGTTGATGCACACGCGGCACTAGCGTTTGTGTATCAGGTACTTTAACACAAGCCTTTCGATATTTGTTAAACCACTCAATGATCTTTGCCAAAATGACATCAATCAGTGGTAGTAACGACAGTTTCCTTGTGTCTACCAAAACATTGTTAAAGCTTTCGACAGAGTTGGTAGTGTCAATGTTGTACATGTCACCTGAAAAACTACATCTTGCCCATTTGCTCTCATGAACAATGTCATCCAAATACACTACTAGGCCTGCGACTTCGGTTCTAATGGTTGATTCGGTTCTGTTTTTTCGGTTATTAAAATAATTTTGCAAATAACATGTTTTCAGATGTATTAGCATGTTCTGTTTTCGATCATGCAACATTTTTTTCAACGATTTTACAAATGCGTTATTTTTACATATATTATATAATCTATTATTTTTGGGAATTCTCTCTCCATTGAGAGTGAGACATCATCACCATATTTTTGACATTTGTCAAATTTTTGTAAAATAATAAATAATTCTAAAAATTCAACTTATCTAAAACTTGATTATACACAAATATCAATTATTAAATTTTTTTTCTTCTTATAATTAATATAAACTTTTATTTTTTGTGTTATTTAGTTTTACCTAAATGAAAAATATTATCTACATACACAATGGGAAAAACAGTATTATAAAAAAAAAAATGACACAAAGAAAAAAAATAAAGAAAGGCAAACTTAAACTAATCATAACAAAAAAATATAAATTATGTATATTTTATTATATTAATTTAAAATTCATGCATCATATGAATAATACCTAATAAATATTAAAGTTATGTTATCTATCTAATTAACATTTTAAAGTTATATCATACGTTTAAATATTATAACCGGAAAATTCATATGATTTTAAAGCGGGCATGTATATGATTGATATCAGTTATGTATATATAAATAAATAAACGACTCAGATATATTAAAGAACTTGTCTGAAAGCCTTTGAATTTGATGACCTCTTTGAGTCCATGAACAATGAAGATCTCATCATCTTCATCAACATGCCCAATGTCCCCTGTATGAAGCCAACCTTCCACGTCAATTGTCGCTGACGTGGCATCTAGATCGTTCAAGTATTCTGCGCGCCAAAAGTTAGCTCAAAATTTATATCATATCTTTATTTGTCAACGACATTGTGATATGTCCCATAATCTATCTTTATAATATTATTTGAGAAGTCAGTTTCTTATGTGTCGTGCTCACGTTAATTTTTACGAGGTCGATTACAATAATACCCTTAATGAATTCTAATTATTATATTAGTTTGCAAACCTTTTAATATATTTTTTTGTTTAATGATTTTTTAAAAAAATATCACATTAATAAAAGGAAATAATTTTAAAACATAAAATAATTTTTGTATAGATATAAAAAACGAAAATTACAAAAAAGGAAAAGTAAATAATTTTTGTATAGATCTAAAAAACGAAAATTAAAAAAAGGAAAAGTTTTTTTAAAATCATATTAAAAAGGAAATGACTTTGAAATACATAAATATTTTTATTAGATACAAAAACTTTAATTCAAAAAAGGAAAAGTTTTTTAAAATCATATTAAATAGGAAATAACTTTAAAACAATTACCATTAGTAAAACATTTTTTTTGTTTAATTCCGTCTTTTTTTTTCAAAATCACATTAATAAAGGAAAATAATTTTAAAACATAAAAAAAATTTGTATAGATATAAAAACGAAAATTATAGAAAAGGAAATTTTTTTCAAAATCATATTAAAACAAAATAACTTTGAAATACATAAATATTTTTATTAGATATAAAACGTTAATTCTGAAAAAGGAAAGTATTTTTCAAAATAATATTAAATAGGAAATAACTTTAAAACTATCACCATTACTAAAACTTTATAATTTTTTTTGTTTATTTATTTCCTTTTTTCAAAATCACATTAATAAAGGGAAATAATTTTAAAACATAAAATATTTTTTGCATATATAAGAAAATTACAAAAGGGAAAGTTTTTAAAATCATATTAAAAATGAAATAACTTTGAAATATAAAAATATTTTTATTAGATACAAAAACTTTAATTTCAAAAAAGGAAAGTTTTTTTAAAATCATACTAAAAATAAAAAACTTAAAATAATTTTAAATATTATGATTCCAAATAAAAACTTCAAAATGATCAAGATTTCAAATAAATTAAGACTGTGATGATAACGAATAAACATGAGGCATTTGGAAACAATAAAAACATTTTAAATACCTACAAAACTGTTAAAAATGTTACATAAGAAATCTTAAAAATATGAAAGTTATTCCAAATAAATTTTATATACAAAAAGCGTTAATTCAAAATAAAGAATTCTGACAATATTTTCATAAATTTTTAACAAACTATCAGTTTGGTTAAATTATGCAAATAACCGATCAATATTTAAGTATATGCTTTTGAATTTTTTTCCAAAAACATATATAATATTATATAGAATCTTACCAAGATTGATTTATAAATCTAAATAAATAACTAAAAAACAAGAACAGGACAGACCAATTTTTTATACATGAAATCACATGTTTGATTAAAATAACAACATAAATTTAAAATAATATTTCATTTTCTTTCATACATATAAATTACATGAATGTTTTTTAAAAAAATGAATATTAACCAAGAATTATGATGTCTTTATTTTTGTAAATATCCAATATACATGCATGAGCTTTCTAAACGACATATCAATAAACAGATTTTACAATAATAGCTTTACAAATTTAAGATGAAAAGCCGACCCAACTTCAGCCTAAATAGAACAAATATGTTAATTGTATTTCAATTCAAATGAATATATGCCACATAATAAACCTAAAAATGAATAACGGTACCTCTCTAAATTCTTATACCAAAAAATATTTAATAAGATATATAACATCTTAAAATTATTTAAAACAATCTTCTATTTACATGAATGTATATAGTTGACAAAGGAAAGAGAAACTTATAAATAAATAAAAAATAATATTAACCAATAATTTTAAGTGAGTTATTTTAAAAATATTCATACTCGTGCATGAGCACGGGAGAATCACCTAGTTAATACATAAAAGTTGAAGCTATAATGCTCTAATAGTATCTACATTGGATTTTAAACAACTAATAAGAATATGCCAAGTCTGCATTTTAATTAAATATTTTCAAATATATAAGGATTTCCAAAAAAAAATCTAAATAAAATAGAAATTAATATTAGGTAAACTAAATTAGAAATGAAAAAATCATTAAAAATCAAATTAGATTGATGTAATGAATATATATTTTTTGAAAACTAACATAAAAAGTTTAACGAATAAAAGAGAAAAGAAATTATCTATTAACATATAAAAATCGGAAATTAGGTGGTATAATAGTATGTAGATAGAAATTAAGAAACTAACATATATGATTACATATTTAAGTAATTTGCATGTTAATTTCCGATTATACCCTTTAACAATATTTGAATGAATTTTTTTTTCTCTCAACCTAATTTACAAGACTGATTCACGTTTTTTTTTTAGTGCATAGGTTTTATGTTCTATCCCCTTGTATAGCCGTCAGGTCCCTCATCACAATAATTCTCTAATTACAATTTCTCGTGCAACCTCACTTTCGATTTTTCTTTTTTGGGCCTGTAATTCTTGTTATTGAATATAATGTTAAACAAGAGGCATAAACGGCAATCAAAAACAAATGACATACAACACAAACCAGCCGCTGGACACTAATACATGAGACGAAAAATAGCAATTCTGCTGCAACCGAAAAAAGTGTACCAATGCCATACTTCATCATTTCATACTTAGCACCTTCTAGGCCAGCTTTTAACTGTTGAAAATCCTGAAATACAAAATACATATATGTTAAGATAGAGAAATTGCCCAAAAGTGTAAACCTTATTTGTAGGGAAAATATAAACCTTCTCAAGGTCGTTGGCGTTTTTAGCAAAGCTGTCCACAATAATATTTTCCAAATTCTTTTGTTGCATTTCTGACTTGTGTTCAAGTCTAGTCAAACGAGCCTCCTTCAAAAGGAATTGAAGATTCATACCAAAAAAAAAAAAAAAAAGGAATTGAAGAAAGTGTTTGGAATCAAAATATGATCTTCAACCCGCAGAGTAACATAGGATCAAAATACTTAATGAATTTGAGAGAGAAAGAATGAACTAATCTAGAAAAAAAAGAATAACATCAATTTATATGACCATCTATAATTTTCTATGTATTCACATAAAAGAATTACATCAATTTACGTGTATGATTTCATTAGTATATGTTAAGCAACACAAAAGCAAAACGTTACCTTAAAGCTTTCAAGGTCAGATTTAAGCTTTGCCAGCTTTAAATCTTGAATCGCTTCAAAATTCTCTGTGATGGCAGTCAACTTCTCTGTCTGTTCCTTCTGTAGTTTTCAATAACACAAAACAATTAGTGAATCTTTTAAAAAACTAAAGTAGAAAACCTAATATAATTTTCTCCCAATGATTTTGTACCTTCTTGTTTACTGTTTTTGAAAGAAAGGACTGAGATACCTCCTGCAAGCTCTGATTCATGACTCTCGTGATGGCCTCAGCTTGCTTTGGAGTAAATCCACCCTCCGCTTCCAAAGATTTCGAGAGACCCAAAGTATCCATAATTCCATCATTCTTCTTCCCCGAAAATCGGTGACAATGAACTCTAGCAACGGAACAAACAGAGTCAAGCCCTAGCACGGCAATGCGTTTGAAGTAGGACATCGTTGATTTGTAGCAATCGCCGCCACAAGATTTTATAAAAACAAAAAAGAAAGCTTCTGATTAGGTTTTAAGTTAACAATACCACTTCACAAAAAGCTGCCGTTGTCCTTTCTTCTCTTTTTTTAAGTTTTTTAAAAATATTCTACGTATTAATTGAGAAGACACAGCCTTTTGCCACATGTCTCACTCATATTAATTTAGGAAAGTTAACCAATAAGATTCATCCATTCACACATGTCATTAAAAACTATTTCATTCTTGTTGTGAATTGTTGTATTTTATTAATGAGACCATAGGGTCTTTATATATAGATTTACACAAGAATCAATATAGCAATATTCCATAAACATATTCCTAGTAGAAAAGAGAATGTCTAATTACTTAATATATACTAAACTTAAGGACCGGTTATGTAATAAACTCTATATGGGTCGGTCTATATTGAGTCCATTAAACCACACGGTTCATAACACTCCCCCTTGGACGAAATGACCGAATCCCGATGTTATCAAGGATCTTTGTAATACGCTTGGGGATGCTGCCTCATTAAAACCTTTCTAAGGAAAACCCAGTGGGAAAAAGAGTACAGCACGTATTACTCCCCCTGTTTTAGACATCACTAAAGTCCCTTAGTCGGCGCATGCCGATCTGATACATCAGCTTCTTGAGCATGGAGGTTGGGAGCGACTTTGTGAACAAGTCGGCTGAGTTGTCGCTTGAACGGACTTGAAGCACTTGTATTTCTCCAGCCTTCTGGAGATCGTGAGTGAAAAAGAATTTCGGCAGAATGTGCTTTGTCCGGTCTCCCTTGATGTATCCATCGTTCAGTTGAGCTATCCACGCAGCATTATCCTCATAAAGCACGGTCGGTTCGTCCTTTCCATCTGCCATCCCACAATCTCGTCTTATGTGCTGAGTCATCGATCTTAACCAAACACATTCACGACTGGCTTCATGAATTGCCAAAATCTCTGCATGATTTGATGACGTGGCCGTGAGTGTCTGCTTCATGGATCGCCATGAAATTGCGGTTCCTCCGTGAGTGAACACATATCCTGTCTGAGATCGTCCATTCTGTGGATCCGATAAATAACCTGCATCAGCAAAACCAACTAAACCTTTGTTGTTATGGTTAGTGTAAAACTGACCCATGTCCTTCGTTCCTTGTAGGTAACGAAGTATATGTTTAATCCCGTTCCAGTGCCTCTGGGTCGGACAAGAACTAAATCTTGATAGGAGGTTCACGGCAAAACAAATGTCTGGTCTAGTATGACTAGCCAAATATAATAACGCTTTTATGGCACTGAGATATGACACTTCGGGACCAAGGACTTCTTCATCCTTTCTCTTCGGACCTAATGTATCACTGTCCAATGCAAGGCTTCTCACCACCATTGTGCTGCTCAATGGGTGTGCCTGGTCCATATTAAATCTCTTGAGTACTTTTTCTGTATATGCCATTTGATGCACAAGGATTCCGTCTTTGACGTACTCAAGCTGTATTCCCAAATAGAACTTAGTCTTTCCTAAGTCTTTCATTTCAAATTCGGCCTTTAAATATTCAACTGTTTGGGCGATTTCTCCAGAGGTTCCGAGGATGTTCAAATCATCCACGTATACTGCTATAGTTACAAATCCTTTGTTTACAAACTTCTTTATAAAGATATACGGACTGATGGGATCATTTCTATAGCCTTCTTTGACTAGGTACTCACTCAATCTATTGTACCACATGCGCCCACTTTGTTTCAGTCCGTATAAGGATTTGTTCAGCCTAATGCAGTGTTCTTCGCGAGAACTTTTCTTATCTTTGAGCTCAATACCCTCTGGTAATCGTATATAAATCTCATTATCCAGTGGACCATATAAATAGGCGGTTACTACATCCATTAACCATAAATCCAATTTTTCTCTTATGGCCAGACTTATCAGGAATCGGAATGTCGTTGCATCCACCACAGGGGAGTATGTCTCCTCATAATCGATTCCTGGTCTTTGTGAGAATCCTTGTGCCACAAGCCGTGCTTTGTGTCGAACAATCTCTCCTTGTTCGTTTCTCTTCCTCATAAAGACCCATTTATGTCCAACTGGTATTATATCTCGAGGTGTCCAAATTATGGGACCAAAAACCTCTCTCTTCTTTAAAGAGTTTAACTCCACGTTTATGGCTTCTTTCCATTTAGCCCAATCAGATCTTTGAGTGCACTCATTTATTGACGTGGGTTCTAGATCCTCATTCATAATCTCAAGTGCTACATTGCATGCAAATATATCATCGACGTCGACGTCTTTTCTGTTCCATTGGATTCCAGACATAACAAAATTTATTGAGATCTCCTTGTTATCGAGAACTTCAGGACCATGAGGCCCGGCGTCCCGAGCTTCATTTTGCGGCTACTTAGATTCTTTTGTGTCCGGATCATCCATTATCTCCTCGGTCTGAATTTCAGCACCTTTCTTTAATTTCCGAGGAGCCTTCTATGGAACCAATAGGTCTACCACGTTTCACTCGTGGCTTAGACTCTGTAGCAACTTGCGGTCCATCATGGAAATCAGTTCGTATTGGTGCATTCACGGCTGGTATATACGATTTTGTTACTCTCTGCGGGTCAGCAAAGGAATCTGGCAATTGTACAGCTAGCTTTTGGATATGAATAATCTTTTGGACTTCCAAGTCACTTTCTTGGGTCTGAGGATCTTGCCAATTTAAGGATGTATGATTCCATGCAATTTCTTTGTACATCCGTTTTACTTCACCTAATGTTGGAAAAACGGACTCATCGAAATGACAATCCGCGTACCTGGCCTTAAACAAATCAGCGGTAGTTGGCTCTAGGTACTTTGTGATCGTGGGTTAATCATATCTAACATATATTCCCATCCTCCTCTGAGGTCCCATCTTAGTCCTCTGTGGTGGAGCAATCGGTACATAAACTGAGCAACCAAATATCTTAAGATGGGATATGTCTGGCTCTTGACCGTAATTAATTGGGAGGGGGAATATTCATGGTCACTTGATGGCCGGATACAGATTAATTCAGCGGCATGTAAGACTGCGTGTCCCCAGGCTGATACTGGAAGCTTTGACCTCATAAGTAATGGTCTAGCGATCAGCTGTATGCGTTTGATGAGAGATTCGGCCAAGCCGTTTTGTGTATGTACATGTGCCACGGAGTGTTCCACACTTACCCCCATGGACATACAGTAATCATCTAAGGCTTAGGAGGTAAACTCACCCGCATTATCCATACGGATGGTTTTTAAAGGAAAATCCGAAAAGTGTGCCCGTAGGTGGATTATCTGAGCAAGGAGTCTTGCAAATTCCAAGTTCCGTGTTGACAATAAGCATACATATGACCATCGTGTAGATGCGTCAATGAGGACCATGAAATATTGGAACGTCCCACAAGGTGGGTGTATTGGTCCGCATATGTCTCCTTGAATTCTTTCCAGGAAATTTATCGTTTCCTTAGTCACTTTTACTGGTGACGGTCTTACAATCAATTTACCTTGTGAACATGAGCCATAATTTTGAATTTTCGGGATCACTCTCCTTTCCTTCAAGGCGTGTCCTCTCGTGTTTGATATCAATTTCTGCATCATTCCTGACCCTGGATGTCCCAGCCGATCATGCCATAAAGTGAACATATCCGTAAAAGTTTTGTTTACGGTGGCATTGGCTTCTAACATACTGATCTTAGTACAGTATATGCCAGTAGCTATAGCAGGTATAGTCTCAAAGACTTTCTTTTGGCCTTGGGTGATTTTAACTATCTGGAGAAATTCTCTGTTTCCTCCGCCCATTGTTTCCACATGATAACCATTCAGACGAATGTCTTTAAAACTCAATAAGTTTCGATTTGAGCTTGGTGAAAACAATGCATCAGGGATTTCTAGATGCGTGCCTTTAGGCATTAAAATGTTGGCCTGGCCGTAGCCTTCTATAAGGCCGGCCGGTCCTGCTATAGTACTTACGTCTGCCTTTTTGAGTGTAAGATTTATGAAGTATCTTTTATCTTTTAGAATCGTGTGGCTTGACCCACTATCCACCACGAATTCATCCATACTTCATAAAGCAGGAGTTTATGTCTTAAAAACCTTAATATTATTCATTAAACACCAAAGAAATGAAATTCAAAGACATAAAATCCAACACAAATAAAAGCAACAAGAAATGGAAAAACTTAAAATTTCGGATGTCCTTAGTTAACTTTTGAATTGCCCTCACAGTCCGAGGTTTCTTCCTCGTTATTTGTTTCGGGATTATCCATCTCATCGCACCTTCTTAGTACTTCATCACATTCTTTGATGAGTTCTTTGGTCCTCTGCCCTCTTCTGAGGTATTGGTATAGATCATGATAGGTGGTGAAACTTTTGGCCTTGAGCCTTAAAATTATATCTCGTGGGTTTAGTGTGGAGATGGTCTTTTCCAAATGATCCTCATCTGTCACTACTTCGTCACACAGCCTGAGGCCATAGACAATTTTCATGAGGGCAGAGTGATATTCGTCCGCGGATTCACAATCCTTAAAACTGAGAGTCTCCCATCCTTTCATGGAGTTTAGCCACAATACCACTGAGAACCTTTTTCCCAACTTAATCCAAAGATCAAATGGGTCCTAAACCTTTTGGTACTTGTCTCTCAGTTTTTCAGTGAGATTGAAGCGCATAATCGTCATGGCTCTTTCCCTTTGGCTTTCTATTTCTTTATTGCCATTCATGATGCATCTTCCGAGTCCCCTAGTTTGCAGAGCATTTCTAGTGCTCATTTCCCATTCTAGGAAATTATCTCTGGGGAGACTTAGGACCGGGTAATCTGAGGTGTCCTTAGACATTTGAAAATATCCAACAATTTTCAGTTAGGACTTTAAATATGATCCGGACCTTAGGAATATGGCCGGTCATGCATCAGATTTTCACTTAGGACTTTTTAATAAAATCCGGACCTTAAGAATATGGCCGGTTATGATTCATCAGATTTAAAGCTTTACAATCAATCAAGCAATTTGTGCAATCAAACAATAGGGCCGATTTTTATTTAATGGTTTAAGCACTTGGAATTTTCTATTTTTAATCTAATCATTAATTAAAAGTTAATCCTTAACTTTTAAGAAAAGAAAAAACAATTAAAAGGATAGGGCTTTAAAGGAAAAAGGATATTATCTAAGACTTTCCTTTTTACTAAAAGAAAAAGAGTTTGGTTTTCCTATTTAGAATATGATTAGGATTATTATCCTTAATTAAAAGTTAATCCTTAACATTTAAGAAAAGGAAAAACAATTAAAAGGATAATTCCTTAAAGAGAAAATGATATTTCTAAAACTTTTCTTTTTCTTAAAAGGAAGGGATTAGAGATTTCCTATTAGTATTATGGTTTCAAACTATTTTTCTTTTCCTCTTCCTTATGGTCGATTTTTTTTTCTTTCAAAACAATCAAAGATTAAACAAGATGATCTAACAACCTAACTCATGGATTCAAGCAATCGATTTTCAAGAGATGATGATCAAGTTCATGCAATCCGATTTTAACAATTATCAAGCTATGGCCGATTATAAGAGATGATGGAACAAGCTATATGATTTGGTTTTATCATGCAAACAAGTTCATCAAGATAATCTCAAACAAGTTTTATCAAGCAACCGATTTTAAAGGTTTCATATAGCTTAGGTCAAATTCGTTTTTGGTGTTTTTCAAAAGATCAAACATGTTTAAACATACAAATCGATTCTAGGTCATATCCTTAGCTTAGGTTCAAGTTCAGATATTGGTTTAAACATGAACAAACAAATTCTAGAGAGAGATTGATTTTAGGGTTTCTTTATTCTTAGTTCAAATTCGATTTTGCGCTTGTTCTTAGCATAAGAGTTTACCTTAACACCTTTTGGGTTGACTGGTCGGAACCGGGAGCTAAAGACCTCGGAAAACACAAGCTGAAATCGGATCTCCTTGGTTTATTTGGTAGATCGTCGTGCACTGTATGTGTGCGTGAGAGCACGTCCAATGTCGCATTGACAAGCGGTTTTCATCGGGGGCTTCGATTGGATATCTAGATCGCCTTCTGGTTCCTCACGGTTTGAAAGATATGACTCTTTAAAGTTTTGACGGCTGTTTTAGGGTTTAGGAGCTCTCGTGTTGATAACGTGTTGTGAATTGTTGTATTTTATTAATGAGACCATAGGGTCTTTATATATAGGTTTACACAATGATCAATATAGCAATATTCCATAAACCTATTCCTAGTAGAAAAGGGAATGTCTAATTACTTAATATATACTAAACATAAGGACCGGTTATGTAATAACCTCTATATGGGTCGGTCTATATTGAGTACATTAAACCACATGGTTCATAACAATTCTAAATTTATCCCATTATTACACTCTAAAAATGTAGCCCATTATTTTACAAACAAAACTAGTAACAGACTCGCGAATTCGCGGGACAATTTGTTTTCTGTTTTCTTTTATAATTTGTTTTTGAAAAATTGTTTTGGTTTTTTGTAGATATAGAAACTTTTTTGTGGGGAGTTAAGTATTTTATAGTAGTCGATAATTACGACAACTAAGACTAATTTATTTTGTTTGGATGATTAATATATTAACCGAACTGATTTGGTGTATGAGAAATTACATGTGAAACATTCATCAAGAAAATTAAAAATTTAAACAAAAAATTAAATTAATTAAAGCAAAATGTACATAGGTGAAAATATTGAAATGGAATTAGATGAATGAGAAAATATGTCGATTTAGGGTTTTTAAAGAGGATATTATGTAGCTTTCTGAAAAAATTTCGGAATTAAATTTGAAAAGATCTTTAGTATCTTAATTGCTGATCACAGTTACAGTTTGATTATGAATTTAGAGTATTATTTAAATTCTTGTCAAAAGATTTGCAATCAAGTTTAAAATTCGCGTGTATTTAATTGGATCTAGTAATTAACATGCAGTTACGCGGATGCATTATTTTTATTATTTTTATGTTAATTCATAATTTGATCTCAAAAATAGCATTTTTGTTTTTGTTTTAAGATTGAAAACACTCTTTGTGCGGGGTTTAATTTTTTATAGTAGTCGAAAATCATAATAAATGAGACTAAATTATTTTATTTGGATGATAACTATATTTATTGAACTGATTTGTTATATGTGAATATTTTTTTTTCAGATTATAAAAAAAATATTATTTATAAATTATAAATGTTGTAATGTAGTGTAGAGTTTTAAATAGACTTGATCTAATATTTTAGTTTTGTTATATAATGTTTTTTGTAAAAGTTTTTGGTTTTTTTATGTAATATATTTTTTGGAATTGATATACCCCTTTTTTTAAGAAAGAGTAACGTCTGTGGCATTTTTTTTATAGAAGGTAATAATATTACCGTAATATCAAAGAATACGTACGTGTATTTGTCTCCTAAAACGACGCTTTTGTGTGTTAATCTAATAATAATTTTAAAAAGAAAACAAAAATAAAGTAGATACAGAAACTTTCTCGACATATTCATCTCTATCCAAACATCACAGCTACGATTGATCCTCACCAGTCACCACCAAGAATCCGTTGCCCTTCCTCTTGATCTGAGGTCTAAACTTTATGTTGAGGAGAATGGAAGGACAATGCAAGATACTTTATCTTGATCTGTTTTTATAGTTATTACGAACCCTTTGAAATTCCGATTGCATGTTACAGTTTCTGCAAAAATTGTGTAGGGTTTATTTTTAACTTGCTTTCTCTTTATTTGTACATAAAGAATCAACAGTAGATATTCACCTGATAGAATGGTCGGAGTCCCGTGCTGCTCCGGTGATGTGTTAACTGTTGCTGCTTGCTTCACTTTAAGCACGGATCAGATCGATTTGTGCCTTAAGAGGCATAAACGGAGAGAAGCTCATTTGTTGGTTCAAGGTTTCGCTTGATCTGAAGGCGGTCGAGACTAAGACGTGTTTGGCCAACCACGGCAGAGAGTAAGAGAATGGTCGGTGAATATGATGTGTCATGGCTTTTAATGGGACAAATTCGATTAAGAAAAAAAACTCAGGAAAGCAAACTTCATGTCTACAACCAAATCGGTCGAAGCTTCTAGCTGATCCTAATGTTCTCAATCAAGATTCAAATGTTTGTTTTTTAATGTACATATGAACTCTTCTTACTCGTTGTCTTTAATTGTTGGCCTCAATATCTTATTAAGAAAGGCTCTCATGATGTGTTACAGATACGTTTTATTTCCTGAAAAGCTGTACTTCTTACACGTTTCTCAAACTGTCGTATGTCCTTAGATTTTGTATAACTTGGTTTGTTTTGAATTCTGAATTCTATTTATGTGACCTGGTCTTTGTGGTTTTGTTTTGCTTCGGTTTTTGGAGTTGATAAGAATGCATCACATGATTTTGGCTTCTTGAAAATTAGGAAGAATTGAACTTTTGTTTGTGGAATCTGTTGATCTCTAATTTTGGGTGTTTCGATTTAGATTCCTTGACTTGCAAAGTTACAACTTGTACATGTTAACTTATCTTCAATTTCTCATTTCTTATGCTTTGTTTTCTTTTTAATTGTCTGCTGAGGACCGACTTTGGTAATTCTTAGTCGAATTTGGGAACTGCATACATGTATTGGGAAGAGTTCTTTATGGCATTCGATTGCAACAAAAAAAGGTAAGCTGTGCAGGAACAAACCCTTATTTGAAATTAAAAAATCCACTGTTTAAAAATATGTGGAAATACATTAATGTCAAGGGAGATCCACCGGGGGTTGGGTTTAGTATTCCCTAAAGGGTAAAACCTAATTTCACACCAAAATGAGTCATTTATAAAATTTTCCTTTTCGGTGGGTCTCCCTTCAAACCTATTCTCGTTATCCATCCCTGGTTTGTTTCTGAAGCATTTTGTTTCAATTATTTAATGATGACATTATGATACTAAATTTGAAGCATTATATTGTACGTTAATAGATGTAGATAAATGTTAATATTTGTATGTATTTGCAATATCAAAACATAAGATAGAGGCAGCCTCCATGCCTCCATGGGAAAGAGACATAAGTTAAAAAGAGACATGTATCAGCTTCAATTATATATTAGAATTCAAACATACTTTCATTTGAAGATCCAGTAGATAAACGTTACCTGATCTCTCTTTTGTGTTTCTCTGCTTGTTCGACATGGGTAAGATAAACATTGTTTGACTTGTATCTTTCATAGGAGTGATTGGAAGAGGCTGCGCTATTTTGAAAGGCGCTTAGTGGTTGTGAGGTAAATTTCTTTGTCTGGTCGAATAAAGAGAATTGGCTTGTGGCTTTTATATAGGAGGCCATTAGGGTATGCATGAAAGTTGTGCTCACAGAATATTTCAACCCAAATACATATATATATATATATATATATATATTTTGTTATATATTATTGTAGATATTTGATTGGTAAGCCGTGATTTTTCTGTTTTAGTTATATATGATTATTACCTTTTTAGTTATATATAATTTGATATAAATTTAGATTTATCTTCCTGAAAATATTTTCCGTTTCCTTGTTAGTATCTATTGAAGATTTGGTCAACTAAGTAAAGTTAACATTACAACCGGGTTTGCAGATATTTTTGCAGATTTTATACGATCTTCAAATAAAGATACTGGATGAGTACAAATAAGGATAAGGATAACAAATAACAAATGCGGTTTGAATTAAGTTATTAAGGTCCACGTGTTTTTTCACTGCTATTGGGTCGAGTTTTTGGTTTTTTTTTTTTTAAATAGTGAGTTAACTCGCCTAACTCGGTCAGATATGTCCTTTTTTATTCTTGCTTCTAAACACACTTTGTTCGTTGATCTAGTGGCATTAGTCGTAATTAAAAGGGTTTTTTAAGTATTTTTTTAAAGTGGCTTCTCAAATAATATTATAGAGATATAGATATATTAATTTTGCAGCCCATTAACAAATTTTTTCAAATTAAACATAAAATTACAACTACACAATAACATGTTGTAATAAAGGCAAATCTCCTTAATAAACCATTTGCAAGTTTTTCTGACCAAAATGAACCAATGATTCATTTGAGACTAAAATGTTTCATTAATTAGTGTAAAATGACAATCTTGACCTTGTCAAATATCAAACCCTTTCTCCTCACCTCCGACCCAATCTCTGCGACAATTTCTTAAAGCTTTCTCCTCTCTCGCCGGAAACCTAGCCGCTGCCGACGACGACGACGATGGAGTAGTGTCTTCAGTTGGACAGAACTCGCGTCTTCTCCTTCTCTCATCCTGCGTCTTGTCCTTCTCTCACCCCGCATCTTCGTCCGTTCGCCGTCGCAGTCATACCGCCTTCACGACAATTCGTCTTGCCATTCTGTCACAGGGAGAAGCAGCGAAAATTCTTAGATTCCCCCGAACCATTCTGTCACATTGCGACTGTGAGGTTCGTAAAAGTTGTGTTCTTTGTGTAATTGATGCTTGTTACTAACACTCGTCGAGATTTTGTAGGAATTAGTGTTCATTCATAGTGTTTCGCAAAAATTAGATATTTGTGCTATCGAATTCATAATGTTTCCCGAATTTGAGATTTTAGATTTTTATCTATGTTTGTGTTGAGTTTTCCTCTGTGTTATTGTGGTACATATGAAACACTAATTCAGAAGGGTTTGTTCATCTCGATTTCATATTAGAACACTAAAACAATGATCCAAAAACAAAATATGTTTTTTGGATATATAGACATGGTTTTTGTCGTAGTGTAAAGTTACTTTCTGCTGTATAAGACTTACAGGATAAGTTTTTAGTGATAGAGGCTATTGGTTCATACAGTCTTTTCGTGCAAATACAAGAGAGTTTCGTCCAAAACGAGGCATTGCTTTCTTTACCTGGCTATTGCCTTCGTCTTTTTGATTGCATCCTACCTGGGTTTCTTCCGTATGCAGATAAGAAGGAAGTTTAACATTAGAGTAAAGCACATTCTCCTTCTTTTTGTTTGATTAATTGCTTTACTATAAAGCGTTTTCAGGAAGCTCTTACTAAAACCATTCACTAGCGCCTTCCTAATGAAATGTTCTGTCCATTCTAAATGCAGGCATGGGAACATCGCAACCTCAGAGTGTCAAGCTTCCTCCATTGAAGTACGAAATTGGAGATTAGCCATCACAGATTATCGTCATAAACCAAGCTGCAACATTCAGATATGTTAACACGGTAAAGAAAATTCTGGGTGAAGAGTAGTTTTAAACTCGTATTTGAAGAGAGAGTTTACTATGCAATTGTTTGTTTTGGAAATGACATAACTACTGTTTAATGTTGGTATTTAGTAAAGCCTCATGAAGTGATTGTTGGTATTTTAGGAAGGATTCAGGAATCAATTGTTGCTATATAGGAAGGTCTTACTAAAACTTGTATTTTTAACTTTTAAACTTTTGTGATGGTTTTAGGTGCGAAAATGGGTGATTCTTTTACATAAACGATTGACTTTCCAGAATTAAAATTCAAGATTGGAGAGGAGTTCGTTGGAGATATCATGGGTGAATAGTGCTGAAGTCGGTTGGAGTTTTTTCTACTTCTTCTTATCTGATTTTAATAATTTGAATAGATTTTTTGTTCACTTGGATAGCTACTTTGACTGTTTTTTATGCTACTGGACGAGTTTGTTTTATGAAATAGCCTTTACAATATTCATGAATCGACTAAACTGTTTTAGGAAGGCCTACATGAATTTATGGAACTGTAAAATTTCGAAAACAAATTATCCAGGAGTATGTAACATATCAACGCGGTATTATAGCCACTAGGCTAAGTGGTTGTAGCCATTAAACCATGGTTATAATTCAGTCATTTATACAAGTGGAAAACCTACGTTTAAAAATGGGAGAATTCGTAGATGATCGAATTTAGGAAGGAACTTGTAGGATTTAGGAAGGCCTTCATGCATTTTTAAAAATTAACTTTTCCAAAAACTAGAACAATTTTGAGTTTGCTAAGTGGTTCTGGCCACTAAACCACGTTTACAATTTGGTCACTGATACAAATGGAAAACCTATGTAGAAAAATGTGGGAATTTATAGGTCATCAGATTTATGAAGGAACTTATCGGATTTAGGAAACAACATATGAGATTTAGGAAGGCGTTCATGAATTTATGAAACTTTGACATCTTCGAAGAACTATATCATTTTTATTTTGTTAAGTGGTACTAAAACACGGTTAATTCAGTCATTGATTCATGTTAAAAAGTCATGTTAAAAAATGTGGGAATTCATAGGTTGTCGTGTTTAGGAAGGAACTTATCAGATTCAGGAAGGAACGCATCGGCTTTAGGAGGCCTTCATGAATTTTTGAAACTTTCACATTTCAAAGAAACTAGACCATTTTTGAGTTTTCAAAGTGGTTGTAGCCACTAAACCATAGTTATGACTATCGGATTTCGTTTCATTTCGAAAATGTGAGAATTCATAGGTTATCGGATTTTGGAAGAAACTTATATGATTTAGGAAGAAACATATCGAATTTAGGAAGTCATTCATGAATTTATGAAACTTTGATATTTTCGAAGAACTTGATCATTTTTAGAGTTTGTTAAGTGGTTGTAGCCACTAAAAACACAGTTATAATTCGGTCATTGAGTCAAGTTAATAACCAATGTTAAAATCTTACTAAATTTATATTTGGTCAATTGGTAAATTTATATATAATTTAGGATAGTCTTCCTGAACTTGTAAAAATCTTTCCTAAAAAATAAAGAAAGGTTCATAAATTCCAAAACTAACCTACTTATGTGATTCAACACAAAACTCAAAGCCACAAACAACATAATACAATGACTACTAGAACAAGTTATACGCTTATGCATTCTTGCAGATTGTAATTAAGGAAAAAGCTTGAAGAAGCAACCTTGACGAGCTGCCAAAGTGTCACCACAAGGACCACATCTAACTTCTCCACTGTCATTGTTGGTACCTCAACGTTCTCTGATGCTGGAGCAATCACTTGTTCAACCTGGAAGCAAACACACACTTAGTTAAGAAAACTGTCTCTCGTGTTTATCAGTCCGTCACATTTTGTCTCTCTTAGAGAATAAGGTTATTTGTTGGAACTCGGAAGATGATTTGTACAAATCAAAATCCTAAACTAAAGCACGTCAAAAGAGCTTCAATCATAAACAGAGATTCAATCAAAAACGAGTTTAAGTTAATTTTATTTTTGTATATTTTTTTTTAGTTATTAGAGAAAGTTTTTAAATCCTGAACAAATATTATAAAACGAAATATTATAAAAATAAATAAAAAATTCATTAATTGATATGGAATTGTAATTGTGAAAAGAAAATCTATATCTCGGATATATAAAACTTTATATTTTTAGAGCTTTAATCTATTTTTCATTTTTTTATAATTTAAATCTAAATATCATATATTTTAACATTTTAGCATTTGAATATAATGGATATGAGATTATGTTTGTGAGAGCCGAAACTCACACTGTCAAAACTTATATTTTATGGGGGCTCGAAAATTCTATTTTAAAAGAACTCAAGGACCGAAAATGTAAAAAGAGGTATTTTATTGATATTTTTCGGAAGTACAAGAATAATTGCAAAAGCTGAAAAGTCTTATATTGCAAAAAGCCTTAATACTCGAATTAGTACAAGCGTCTATATTTATACCAGGAGACCTATGAGGCTAAAACTCTTTCTGGGCGATGTGGGACTTTGTTTCTTCCTTCCAGCTGCCGACTTAGTCTTCTGGGCCTGATCCCTGGCCCGAAACCTTCAGCGATCCGTCACAAAATCTGATTCTGGCCCGGCCCGATTTTTGATGAATAGTAAACCGATGAATAGTGAATAGTAATCCGATGAATAGTGATCCGATGAATAGTGATCCATGAATAGTAAACTGGACCTCGGTTAAGCTCGAATTGATCTTTCGGTTAACTTTTTCTCGGGATGAATAGTGTTTCGTGAACAGTGTTTTAACGGTTTTTCCCGCGTGAATAGTGTTCCGAACGTTTTACGACTTTTGAAACTGAACCGCCCTTTTCCGCGAAGCTTCAGCCGCCCGCCTCGTGTTGACCTTCAGCCGTCCGATCTCTTCCTTGCGTGCATGGGCGGCTGGCTAAGATCCATGGGCGGCTGACCAACGTGCATGGGCGGCTGACCAACGTGCATGGGCGGCTGGCCAACGTCCATGGGTGGCTGGGATCAGTCCATTGGCGGCTGGGATCAGTCCATGGGCGGCTGGGATCAGAACGTGCGGATGCTTTGTCTTGGATCGGTCCGAGCCCGGGTTTATGCTTGAAGGAGGGATGATGGGCGGCTGAAGCATGCTCGGGATGAGTTCAGCCGCCATGTCTTGATTGAAGGATGATGGGCGGCTGAAGCATGCTCGGGATGAGTTCAGCCGCCATGTCTTGATTGAAGGATGATGGGCGGCTGAACCATGATGCTCGGGATAAGTTCAGCCGTCGTGCACTGATTGAGACATGATGGGCGGCTGAAGCGTGATGCTCAGGATAAGTTCAGCTGTTGTTCATTGATTAAGAAGATGGTGGGCGGCTGAAGCATGCTCGAGATGAGTTCAGCCGCCATGTCTGGATTGAAGGATGATGGGCGGCTGAAGCATTCTCGGGATGAGTTCAGCCGCCATATCTTGATTGAAGGATGATAAACGGCTGAACCATGATGCTCGGGATAAGTTCAGCCGCTGTGCACTGATTGAGACATGATGGGCAGCTGAAGCGTGATGCTCGGGATAAGTTCAGCCGCCGTACACTGATTAAGAAGATGGTGGGCGGTTGAAGCATGATGCTCGGGATAAGTTCAGCCGCCATGTCTTGATGCAAAGATGCTGGGCGGCTGGAACTTGGTTCGGGACAAGTCCAGCCGCCAAGGTTTGGCGAAGAGATGCTGGGCAGTTGGAACTTGGTTCGGGACAAGTCCAGCCGTTTGACCTTTGATCTTGAGTTCTCGTTCTATCAATCTCCGAGGAGGGGATTTTGACCCCAACAATGGTGGGCGGCTGAAGCATGATGCTCGGGACAAGTTCAGCCGCCGTGCACTGATTAAGAAGATGGTGGGCGGCTGAAGCATGATACTCGGGATAAGTTCAGCCGCCGTGCACTGATGAGAAGATGACGGACGGCTGAAGCGTGATGCTCGGGACAAGTTCAGCCGCCATGTCTTGATGCAAAGATGCTGAGCGGCTGGAACTTGGTTCGGGACAAGTCCAGCCGCCAAGGTTTGGCGAAGAGATGGTGGGCGGCTGGAACTTGGTTCGGGACAAGTCCAGCCGTTTGATCTTGATCTTGAGTTCTCGTTCTATCAATCTCCGATGAGGGGATTTTGAGCCCAACAATGTTAAATATATAAATATATATATATATATAGCAGTTGCTTTTATTATTATTTAATAAATCATTATATAATAGATTATGCAGTATTGTAATTAATTGTGAAACTAATAAAAAATTTGTTCATTCACTTCACTTGCTTTTCAAATGTTTCTAAAACTTATTTAGTTATCATTTCTCCATTTAGTATTAGATTAAATGTAATAATGAATTTCGAAATATTTAGTTATTGTTTTTGAATAATCTTTAATAATTTTTGATTTATTACAAAAAAACAGAACCTATTGTTAACTTAATATAACAAGTTAATGATAATCTAATGACTAGAATTGAGTAAGTTAATGATAGTTTTAACATTAGAATTAGAACCACTTAACTATAATAAGAAAATATTTAGTTTATGATATTTATCAAGAGATTTGATGGATTTGTAAAAAAACAATAATAATAAGAGTTCTTTTAGAGCTTCAGAGAAAAAATGTGATGTGATATAAAAAAAATTATGGACCATTTTTTTAGAGTGTTTGCATTTAGTTTAATCGTTATATGATGTATTAATAATTATAATTAACTTCTTAAACTTAAAGTTTGTCAACATGATTGATTTTTTTCTGGAAATTGAAAATTTTCTATAAAGTTAATATTCCACAGTAAATTTTAAATATCACCTTTTTAAACATCATAAATTTTAAAAATCTAAAATATTAAACTGCATTATTCTATTTTAAATTACTAGATGATATCTTTTTTTTTGATGAAAATTACTAGATGATATCCCGCACCCTCTGCGGGTATAATATTTGATATATAGTTGATTATTATATAAATTGTTATCATAGTATTATAGTAGTCAAAGTTTTTTAGGACTAATATACTATCTGGAGTTGTTTATTGTATGATTTTTTTTGTTGATGTTAGAAGAATTGTATTATGTGTCTTAATATTCAATTAAAAAATTCTAAATTTAGTATAATTGTATCAGTTATAGAATAATATATATATAACTTAATATTGGTGGCAAAAAAAACTTAGATCATATATACTAATAATAAATTTTCTATATATGATTATTTCTAAGTTAAGATAAAATTTTCAGTCTATTAATATATAAAAGTTGAGAGTAAATATCATTAAGGATATGCACATAGAATTTAAAATAACCAATAATATCATTCAATATCAACATTTAAATTTAAGAAAAATTCTAAATTAAAAAGCTATATTATTAATAAAAAGTACTTGAGATAAGAAATTTATCTATAAGTTTCTATAAAACTAATAATCAATTTAATATTAGATTAGGAACTTTTATAATTTAAGGTATTTTTCACAATCATATAGTTTTTAATAATATATAATCAGTGATAAATTGGTTTAAAAAAACTTAGAATAAATAATTAACATAAAATAATATTATTATAGATAATGTAGAAGATAAACTACTATATATAAATTTCAAACGTATTTTATATATATTATTTTTAATAAGATTATGTATATTATATTAGGAAGTATTATAATTAATTATGAAACTCAGAAATAATTTTTTCATTCACGTCACTTGGTGTTGGAAGTATTAGATTAAATGCGTTTCTTTGATTACCTCCGGTTCAATACCATAAAACCAATAACTTCTAGTAACCTAATAGAAAATATTTTCAGAAAAGTATGATGAAGAATCAATGGCTTGAATTGAGTAAGCTAATGGTATTTTTTGAATTTTTGTTGCACTTTTCCTATGTTGCAGAGCCTCAGGAGAAAGTGGCTGAGGCTGATGTAATGAAGAATGCTAGCAGGGAAGACTGGAGCAAAATCGGCTGAGGAGTGTGTTGATGGTATGTTGAGTTGATAAATTTGTTGGATAACTAGTACAATTAGGATACTATAACTTTTTTTTATGTTGCACAGCCTGGAGAGAAATCGGCAGAGGATAAAGTAAAGCTAAGAGGTTAAAAAAAGTGTTTGAAGTCAAGATCTCCAAGAACTCCAAAAATTCTAAGGGCTAAGAAGATTTAAAGCCTTCACATCTGTCGCAGTCTCCTTATGTTCGAAAATGATTACTTATTTCTTGGTTTTATGTATTTTTTACTTATTATGAATTTAAGTATTTAGACTTAATATTAATTTAAGTATTTGTTGACTTAATATGTATTTAATATCGCAAGTACAACTAGTATTACTACGTCCAACTACCATGTAAAATACTTAGAATCATCACAAGCAAAATTTAATGAAAAATGTGCACCCATGTGTGGACTCAAGAAAAACTTGCTTAATAAAGATTGAATCTTGTGATAAAAAAATGAATCTTTAACACTGAGTTGTACCAAGGAACCAATTGTACTTTAATTGTAAAGAGGTGTAAAGAGTTGTACTTTGGCCTAAAAACTTGTAATGAATATGTAACACCCGTCTCATCCTCACTCGAGAACGGCGTG